>PVIC010014717.1:0-39758 GCA_004025085.1 Thryonomys swinderianus | reverse complement strand
GAGGCTTACCAAAACTCTTGCCCAGTGAGATATCTTTTTTCTGTACCCAAACAAAGCTCGCTCAGGCAGTAACAATAAAACTAATAAATGTATTTGTTCTCAATGCAGGGGCAAGACGCAGGGAACCCTACACCAGGAGAAGAGGAAAATGGAGAGGGTATGAAAGCAAAATTAGTGTCACGGAAGCAAAGACAACTCACTTCACAATGGGAAGTCCTGAACCTACTTATTAAAATCTCAGTGCTCACAATGGAATACAGGCTATAAAAAGGCCACAGAAAACCATTAATTAAATATTAAAAGATCAAATAGTTTTAGTCCCATTAGTTTGTATGTAATTTCCATTCTCAAGGATAAATTTAGAGATAATTCCCCATCCCAAATCACTTCAACTTTCTGATAAGGTATCAAGAATATAGAGTCCTATAGGGAGTTTAAAAATATCTCTACCCATGTGGAGCAAGTATTGTTCCTTTCACAGGAATTTGCTTTTGAATATCAGTCTCTAGAACTAAGATGATTATCATAATACACCTCCAGTTATTAGCCTTGAGGGATACTTTTGTTCAAAGATACAACTGGACCTTTTTAAAGATATGCCTGAGCTACAATAGATGAATTGAAATAGGAGGAAAAGGTTACCCATGCATACTGATAGCAAGTGGTTGAGACCTTCATTGCTATGACATATAGTTCATTTTTCAGTGTCTGAGGTAGTGCAGTTTACAAGAAAAAGGTCAAAAGTTCTGGGTTCCAGGACTTCTTTCAGGGTTGGAGCTGTTCCAAGGTTGTTGATTGACCTTGAGTATACATTATTTCCCTTGTTCACTCCAGGCTTTGGATGATACATTACCAAGATCTGAACAGAACTCTTAAATTCAGCAAAAGGACATACTTTTAGTTAATAAATAATAGGCTGGAAAGAAGGCTGAGGGATGGAGTTAGCCTTCCAGACTGACCAGTGAAAAACAAAATAACTCTAAAGGTTAGTACTGACTTCTTTTATGATGTGACACTCAGACACGTGATCTAACATTTGAGATGAGGATCCTAAAATTACTTTTTGTCAAGAATTAATTTGGTTTCTTTGATACTTGCCCCATCAGTCAATCCTTTGCCAGTGCAGTTTGCAACTTCTTAATTACTTCTTTGTGTTGTAACAATGGGCCCCTATTCCTGAGGCCCCTGAGAAACTGCCAGCCATCCTGCCATCCCATGGCGAGGGACAACTTTCCTTCCCAGGGTAAATGACACAGAGCGGAGACAACCTGAATCCCCGTCAGGAGACACACAAATTGCAGGATATCTCCATGGTGCGATATTGTAGAGCAATTAAAAATGATTTTATGAAACCAAATTGTGGTGACAGGGAAAAATAGTTAACATATAACTCCACTTTTAAATACCAATTTTTATATATATATATATATAAATTATATGCATATATTAAAGCAATAAGAAAGGATACACGCTCAGTGTAAAATACCACATCCAGCTGGGCGTGGTGGCTCACGCCTGTAATCCCAGCACTCAGGAGGCAGAGACAGGAGGATTGCTGAGTTTGATGCTTGCCTGGGCTACATAGTGAGCTCAGAGTCAGCCTGAACTACAAAGTGAGACCCTGTCTCAAAAAAAAAAAAAAAAATCCAGTACATTTTGGGTTAATCTTGAACCACGGGTTTATGATGACTTTTATTTTGCTTATCCACATTTTCCAATTTTTCGTCAATAAACCACTTCCTACTCAATGATTTAAAAAAAATTTAAAAAGTTTGACCAAGAAATTCTTTTGCTTACTTGCGGTTCCTTTAAATTTACAAGACATATCCTTTAAATTCTTCTTTATTTTCTTTTTTCTTTTTCTTTTCTTTTTGGACAGGCAGGTGCTGTGCCTCTGAGCTACATCCCTAGGCCTCTATTTTTATTTTTTCATTTACCTTTTTTTGGCTGTACCAGGGATCGAACTCTGGCCCTCTACTTTAAATTGTTAGTCTGCAACAAACTGAAAGAGTAGCCTCTGGGCAAGCCCAAGTTCACTAATTGTGATATTGAGCAAGGAAGTCCCTCTCTCTAGCCCTTATTCCCCTCTGTAATGGTGAGTTGAGTAATTTTTTTTTGGGGGGGGGGGGACAAAGTGTAGTCTGTGGACAGAAAGTGTCTGTATTGCCAGAGAATTTGCAGAGTCTAATTTGTTTGTATAGAACAGATCAAGAAGCCCTGGTCTACAGCATCTTAGGTCTCATTTCAGCTCTAACAGTGACACTTTATGATGACTTCATAGATCTGAAACTTTAAGAGTCTTGGTCATGTTAATTATCTCTTGGAAAAAAAGAAATTAGCTTCCTCTTTGGGGCTTGGAGCTAACACAGCTACACTGATTTCTCCCCCGGGAGAGCATGGTGAAGTCATAGTGCCACTCTTAGGACTAATTGTGGAAATGTGAAGATACATTTTTTTTAAAAAAGGAAAGTATTCATAATATTGATGAGATATCATTTATGAAGTATCTATAGATGTATCTTGTACTCTGTGAAGTTTTACAGTGTTTGGTTATTTAAACTTTCATGTAAAACTGGTATTTTATCCATGCTTTGCATATGAGGAAATTGAGGAAATGGATATACACACAACACATGCAGCACACACGTGTGCATATACATACAGACTGCTTTCTATATATTCAACACCACGTGAGTACAACTGTGGACTACAATTTAGTAAAACTGGATCTTTATTTTCTTCATTAAAAATGCTCATACTTATAAGTTTCAAATGAGCCAAAAGTCACACTTTCTTCACCTCCTTGGGTTAACACACAGTCATGGTGCTCATGTGCCTCAAAGAACTCATGTGATGCGTCTTGGTCTGCAGGAGAACAAATGGTGCAAACCTTGAGAGTCTCAAAGTCAGAGTCTCCAGCTCACATTAGATTTTTCCCTCTCAAGTTTTTGAGAATTTAGGGTTGTTTTCTCTACATCTGATGAAGAGCATGTTCTTCTCATTGTGGGGAGTTATGTATTTAAAACTTTTATAAAGAATCATGCATTCAATTGTGCATGGTAGAGAAAGCATGGGACTTGAAGTGCTAAGATTCAAAATCTAGGGGCCAGAGATTTAGCTCAGTGGTTCCGGCGCCTGCCTCGCAAGCATAAGGTCCTGAGTAACCACATACAATGCTGGGCGTGGAGACTCATGCCCACCAGCAATCAATACCACATACCACACTGCTGGGCGTGGTGGCTCACGCCTGTAATCCCAGCACTTGGGAGGCAGAGGCAGGAGGATTGCTGAGTTCCAGGCTTGCCTGGGCTCCATAGTGAGCTCAGGGCCAGCCTGAACTACAAAGCGAGACCCTGTCTCAAAAACAACAACAAAAAAAGATTCAAAATCTAGCTGCAGCATTTCTACTAACAGTATGTAACTCAGAGAGAAGACAGTTCTTCTGAGATGTCAAAACATTCATTCTTAAGGCAAAGATGGGCAGCATGCCCCTGCCTACTGTGCACTGCTGTGCCAGCGAGCAAAACAGGGAATGGGAATTTATGATACAACACAGAGCCACAAAAATAAAAGCACTAGGAAAATACATAATAAGAAGTAGTTTTAGATTGTGTCACTTGAACTAAACTGGGACTACATTGTCTCTAATTCCTTTTCCTGTAAGATTCCAGATTAGAGTTGGCCAAAAGGGATCTTTGCGCAAGATTCGAAAGGCACAAGTGAGACATCCATCATTTGCCTTGCTGAGCGTCAGTGCACTGTTGGTAGCTGTCGTCACAGCAGCTCGTGCCCTGGTCCCCACCTGGACCTACGCCTCCTCTCCTCACAGTCTGGCTTCTGCCCTCCTCTCCCTTCTCTAGACTGTGAAGTGTGCAGCTCAGTGGTGAAAGGTTAGAGTTGGTGGAGGATGGAAGCGGGTTCCAATTTTTCCTCATGTTTTGTTTGCGCTTTGTCACGTGGAATCCTAGGTCCACCCTGCACCTTTTCCCTGTTCCCAGGTCATAACTGCTCATGGACCCGCTGACTATTCCAACTTCCACTCTATCACCAGGTGCAAAGGCGACACTTTTGCATAGAGTTTTCAGCCAATTCTCATAATGCTACCAGCTCCCTATAATAGATCTTTTACTCTACATCACTGTGTTTTCCTCATGAAAGAGCAACATCATCAATATCAAAGATAACAGAACTCTAGAGGCTGTTTTGATTTCCTTTGCAGCTCTCACGACTTAACTTGCATATCCAATAAAGTTCACATATATTGAAAAACATACCATATGCTTGTCACATACAGAAACACTCATAAATTGCACAAATAGAATAGCAAATAAAGCAGACATCGAAGTGCTTGTACATAGGAGTGTATGTAATGCTAAAGCACGCATACAGATACACATACACTGAGTGGCTTTAGTCAAAATGTTAGCTTAAAGATATATTCTTTTTTTTTTTTTTTTTTGATACAGGGTCTGGCTTTGTAGTTGAGGCTGGTCCTGAGCTCACTATGTAGCCCAGGCAAGCCTTGAACTCAGCGATCCTCCTGCCTCTGCCTCCTGAGTGCTGGGATTACTGGCATGAGCCACCACGCCCAGTTTAAAGATATATTCTTGAAGCAATCAAATCCATATTCATTGATTAAAGTTTGCAAATAGCCACAAATCCTTAGCCTCTATTTATTTATGATATTGAGTTGGAAAGTACATGCACACATGAAACTGAGGTGGTGTCTACAATCACAAGGCCCAGGCCCCAGTTTGCTGCCAATTGACGCAGCCTATGCAATAACCACTATTGTTAAGAAGAGCATTGAAGGCCTGGAAAAGGAAACCAACAAGTAGCAGAGAGAGCTCATCAGAGGAAGATACTAGACGCCCATGAAGCACTCTCCACTTAACCTAATACCAGAAGTTTAAATTATCTTTTTTTTTTTTTCCTGTACACAGGTGGAAGAGCTTAGCTCCACACTGCAGGGGCAGATGCGGGGTTTGAGAGGCTGTTGTCATGGAGGAACTCCTCCAGCCTTCTTGAGAGTCAGTTTATTCTCAGCAACCCTTTCCATTTCAAACTTGCATCTTTTCTGAACAAATGACACCTCACAGTTTAACATTCTAGCTGCTATGTTATAGATTTTCTACCCATTCAGGATTAGTCCAGTCCTCTGAGGCCAGACTTAACAGAAACACAGGACAGACTGACCGAAGTTCCAAACCCAAGGAGGCTGGAGGAACTGTCTCTCCTCGATACACGTGAAATGATCAAAACAGAGATAGTTTCTCGCTGACAAAGATCAGAGTATCTCCTTCATGACTAGGATGACTATGACAGGAGATTAAAAACTTTATAAACACTCAACAAAATATGCAGTACATAGAAAGATAGTATGCTTTTTTAAGGAGAAGTCTCACATGCTATTTAAGAGAATCAACAATTTTACCCGTGTGACGAAGTATGTCCTTGAGATATAGGGCCTGTGGTAAGGGTTGGGGTGAAGTGTGGATTTGGTCACACGTGACTGCCGTGAGATCCGCCTGGGGCTGTGGCCATTGCCTGGGTCCTCCTCCTCCACGGACAGATGCTCGGTCTCTGACGGCTGGTCTTCTCCCTCCTGCTTCAGAGACACAGGCTGGAAACCCTCGAAACTCCCAATTGTTGACATTCCTTCAGCCTGAAACAAGGAAATAAATGATCCAGCCATTAGGGTTTGAAGAAGAAGTCATCGGAATCCTGGCTACTGCACAGCAGGCTGTGAGGAACAAAGACCGTCCAGAAACTGACAGACACCTTCCCCGTGAACTAAACATGGCTACTCATGTGTGACATCCAGCAGCACACACTCCTCAAGGCCACCGTGGTCTTGCAGGGCTAGTTACCAGAGGACGGAAGCAGCGACTCTTGGAAGAGAGCAAAGGAGCCTATAAATTGTCCTATTCTCTTGTCTTTAATCCCAGGAGGCCAGAAGCTGACGGAGAGAAGACCAGAGCTTTATCATTTCCATATAGATGCTCTTCAAAAACTTATAGTAATTTGCTTAAAAACCTCCCACACCCCAGGTTTATTCAGGAGCTAAAAAGCAATGATAATACATTTCCTGGTCTGCCTCCTGAGTAGTAAAAGAACACATGAACTCAAAACTGAGCATAGTTTTAAAACAAAAACTGACTTTAAGGAAATAATTTAGACTATTGCACGAAGACAATGCCAAAAGCTCATAGAGAAACTAAATACCCACCAGTAGAAAGCTAGCTTAAAAAAAAAATTATGTCATACCCTTACGTATAATGTAGTAATTACAAAAGTGAACTTGTATTTTACTGTGAAAAGATATCCAAAAGATACTACTATAGAATAAGGTAAGTTATAAAATGTGAATTATGTTATTCAAATTTGTTCAAATATTTCAGATAGAAACATTATGTGTATTATATATGTATAAAATACACTTATAATATATATATAAATATGTATTTATATATATTTTTAGGTATAATATATATATGGTATCACAGAGATTTGAAGATATGAGAAGTAACAAAATACTGAAAGTTTTTCTCACTAGATAACAGTAGTATAGGTGTCTTTTACTTTGTATTCAGGACTCTGGATGCTAGGAGTTTTGATACGATTTAAAATAGTGACAGTCAGCTGGGCACAGTAGTGCACACTGGAGATCTCAGCGCTCTGAGGGGCAGAGGCAGGAGCATCCAAGTTCAAGCCCAGTCTGCGCCACTCAGAAGTGTTATAAGACCCTGTCTTAAAATGAAAAAAAAAAAAATTTAAAGGACTGGGGATGTAGCTCAGTGTGTAGGCCTTGGGTTCGATCCCTAGTACATAAAATAAAATAAATTAAAATTAAAATACACTGATTTCTATTTTGTGACTATAAAACAAAGTAGGGGCAGAAGCAAGACTAGTGAGCCGCGCGTCCTCGCCGGGCCCCAGTGTTCAGGCGAGCGGCTGGCCCTGGCCCGGCAGTCGCTGGCTACTGGCGCCCTGCAAAGGGGGCTTCTGCGCCTTCTCACTACGCGACCGGAAGGCCACCCCGCACCCACCCGCGCCTTGGGTCCTCAGCGCTGCTGCCACGTTCTTCATCAAACAAAGGCGATCTGGATTAAACCTTCTGGGTTCTTGGGAAAGCCTAGCAGGTGGGGAAATTCCCCTTTCCCTAGCAAGTTCCCAGTCTTGAATTTGGGCCAAACTAGAGCATTCAAGAGAGATGGGAATGGCCTGACCATATAATCAGTCTGCTAAACCTGGGCACTTCCACATAAAAAAAAATAATGCTGTTAACACTTATGCCCGGATGATAGGAGCAAGCCTAACAATGCACATGTGGATACAGACACAGTCTCCCTGGCAAAGTCTGAATATGGGCCACAGCACATTGGCGAGGGGGGAGTCACACACAGTCTAAAGCCTTGAGCGGCTCTCCTGATACTGTGTCTCCTCTGCTGCTCAGCAAGCCTGGAAGGGCCGGTGACTGCACCCCGGCTCTCTAGAGGACCCCGCTCCAAACACACTTGGACGGTTTCAGGAGCGCCTGGACTGGCAGACATGCCATGAGGTCAGCCTGCCGGCCGCGACACAGACCTCACAGGACTTCCTGCAGCTTGCTCTGAAACGGTACGCAAAAGGTGGAGATTGCCATGTCAGAATACAGGGAATAGGAGAGCGAAAGAAACAGTCTGTGTGCAGATGTGCATGTGCGTGTGCGTGTGCGTGCGTGTGTGTGTGTGTGTGTGTGTATGACAGAGAAAGACAGAGAGAGAGAGGAGCTGGTGAGGCACCGTGGCCTGGCTGGCAGCCATGCGCTCTATTTGGGCAGCTCTGCCACGTCTGCTCTAGTAGGAGTTGGAAGGAAACGCGTCTCTGAAGCTCCCTGTAACCCCGAAGGAAGGTTGGCGTCCCTGGGGGAGGAGCGCGGCTTCTGTATCTGCGCACCCTGCGAACACATGCCCAACAGCAGACATCTGCGAAGGGCTCCGGTGCTTGGAAAACAGAGGGAGGACTCATTAGCACCACTTCCTTCCCCTCAGGCTGTCTTCTCTGGAAACCCTCAAGCCCAGTGCTGGGAAACCGGGCCTCAGTGTGAGACCCAGGGAAGAGGAAACTCTCCGCTCCGTTTGCAATTGCGCGGCCAGAAACAGCGGGGAAGCTGGGCCCCACCGCGCCAGCCCAGGGCGACTGCAGCCCGCCGACCCTCGTGCACACTTCGTGGACAGATGATGAAAAACACTCAACGGCTTTCTGGTTTGGGAAGCCCTGAACATCTGAGCTCCCTTCCCCGCTCCTCAGCATGCCTCCCAGACAGTTTGTTTATCCCAGTTCAGTAGAGTGTCCCTCCGGCCCTGCATAAATATACAGTACGCTGAAAGACCAAAAACATACTAATACCAGTAACGGACCCAGACTAAATCAAATGTTCCATAGCTTTCGCCTGGGTAAGTCAGGCCTTGCAACAGACCCATGGGAGAGCCACTGAGAACTGAAAGAGATCACTGTTCAACAAGATTCCCTGGACAATTTGTCTTAGGACTTATTTTCTGAGAGAAAAAGCAGCATAATTTCATGGGGAAGTAAATAGTCAAGGCTGAGGGAAGCGCAGTGTCCGTACTGCCTGACCAGATCTTCTCCGTCTTGGCAATTCCTGCAAGGAAAACTATCCTAAAGAAAAAAGACTGATATTTGTTATTTGCTTATTGGGAGTGGTAATGAAATGTGGGGACCCACCGCACGCCTAACAGTTAAGGCATAAGAATATCCAATTGATATTCTAAAGACTTTCAAAACAATAACCACAAAATTGGCAGCAACATGAAATAAAGATCATACTTTCTTAAAAAAAAAAGCACGAAATACAAAAATTTTATCTGGTAGTTGCAATTTGAGTAGAAACGTGAAGGAAAATATTTAGATTTAATGAAGTAGTGAGATTATCTGTGAATTTTTCCCTTTAAAAAAAATCACAATTTCCTTACTGTGCCTTTTGTAATAAAAATAAAATGTGTAAGTGAAGACCAAGTAAATTTTTCAAAAAAACATTGCTTTTCTTTTGGTCAGACAGTTAAAATTCTGTATTCTTAAGCTGCCAGAAACTCAAAGCTATATTTTATATGGCACTGCAGTAAACAACTTATTTCCAGATCCTCATCTAAGTAAAACCGTCTCCCTTCATGCATGACCTCTTTTATCTCTCTGTGACATTTCTTAATAATATTTCAAGAGCACATGGACCATAAATTACAGTTGGTGGATTTTTGCCTAGTCTGACTGCTTTGCTTTGCAAACGCAGGACACAGCCCACGGAGAGGAAGGACTTGCCCAGGGTCACACAGCTGCACAAAACTAAACAACCAGACTTCTAGTCCTCAGGATTCTAGGCTGTTATTCTTTCCTGTCCATCAGGTGGCCATGTTTAGAAGGAAAGCAGAGAAATGGGCATCAAACATGCCCCGGCAAACAGAAGGCACTCCTGCAGCCACTGAGCTAAGGCCAGCGAGCCCTGGGGTTAGAGGTACAACTCCCCCAACTCAGGTTCCTCTGCAGCGCCTACAGCGCCCCATCCCAACAACGCTGCAGGCTGAAGACAAGTCCTTCTCTAAATTCAACCTTTCTGATCTCTTTTATACATAGAAAGTATCACTCATGGGGTAGAAAAAGCACTTAGAAACCTTTAAAATGCTTTTTATTATTTTAAAATCAGAATTAAAGGACAACTTTTATGGTCAAAGAAAATGTTTTCCTTCCAGATGCCAGGAAAATAAGCACAAGTTTTAGGGCATTCAAGCTTATTATATTTTGACTACAAGGGAAAGCTATAAAATATTGCATTAATTTAAATCACAGAAACCAAATTTTTAAACAGTGATATTATTACAATGGAGAGTCCCGAGACAGCCCAGGGATCTGGGGCCTTCAGAGACCATAACGAGGCCCTGACTCAAACCTTTGTTCCACAACTCTGATTTCCCATTTTAATTTTCTATTTTGATTCTCCATTTAGACCATCAGTTCTAGAAACAAGGCCCTGGTCCAGGGCATTCCAGGGTCTCTGCCTGGAGCTCGCTGCCCCAGCACTTACAGGACGATTTCTGTCCTCTAGACAGACGGCATCATCTTCAGGTGACGTGTGGTTTTCTTTCACTGTTTTAAAATCAGAGATCCAGGAGTAGCTAGCTGTCCACATTCACTGGCCAGTACTTGAGTCAAAGGGAAAAGAAAGTGGGGTGGCGGATTTTTATGCCTCTATAAAAAAAAAACAGCTTGGGTAAAACGAAAACCACATCCGGAAACAAAGCCTAACATTCAACAGAGATTCTGCTGAAAGTCAGGGCTGTTTCACAGTTAACCTCTTCTCAAGGACCACATGATTTTCTGTTCCTTCAATATTACTGTCCCCCTGCTCACCCAGTTTTCAGAAAGCCTTCGGCTCCTGGTTTTCTTTGCCCCCTGATGATCCCACACACCTAGTTAGTCCCTTGCTGTCTGCACTGCCCCTATTTCCTGGTACCTCCATAAAGTCACATGGAAATTGTTTTTACAACCCTGCAATCCCTACTGTAAATATATGTAGTAGTCCCAAAACTTTTTGAAATATGAATAGGTAACTACTTAGAAATCCCCAGTATCACCTCTCTAGATCTTTGGATAAATAGACTCCTTAGTTAACAAACACTCCTCCCTCATTCTAACTGCTGACTTCTCACTCCACCCAGGCTGCTGTAATAAAATACCTGAAGCTGGATAGTTTATGAACACGAGTAATTCCTTCTTAGTTCGGGACGCTGACCGTGCAAGCGGAAAGCACTTGCAGACGCCCCTGCAGAGAGGGAAAGCACAGAAGGGATGTGACAAAAGGGAAAGAAAGGATTAGCACAACTTAGGTGTTTCCTCCAGGCTTACAAGACGTGAATACCGTCTATAAGGCCCTCCTGGCCAATCATCCCCTAGTGGTTCTACTTCTTAATACTGCTGGATAGAGATGAAGTTTCATCATCGACTTTTGAGGCACACAAACATGCCAACCATATGATCTGCTTTGGACAAATGAGGAAATTGAGGATTTCAGGGATTACGTATCTCGTCTAAACTTCCACTTAAGTAAAGACAAGTTAAAGACAATAAAACGTGAAATTATGAGCATGAGTTTTGTATGCAGTCGTAACAGTCTTGTATGCAGAAGAATATTTGTGGGCAGACCGGGAACTCAGGAAAGTCCACCGAGTTCCTCTCCTTCCGCTCCTGGGGTGTGGAAAGGGCTGGGAGGGGGCGTAGCTGGTTTGCTCCTCGGCCTGCGTTGCATTCAACAATGGCAGCTGTGTTTCCCAAGGATCGTAGCTCTACCTCCGTGAAGGGGTTAACGCTCTCAAGGCACATCCCTAAAATAAAAATCTACTTTTAATTTTGACATTTTGCGAAGGTAATTTATGTGAATGTGTGAGCAAAGCCTTTCCTGAGTCTCCACGAGAACAGCCATGGGATGGGCGGCCTGTAAGCAGCAGTCTCTCACACCTCGAAACTCTCCAGCAAGCCCGCTTCTGTGCCAGCTGAGATAAGAGAATTGGCAAACAATCCTCCGCAATTTCACATTTTGTACGTTTGTGATAACACGCTGGCAGGGCTGCTCGGTGTCCTAGGGGAAAGCGGCAGAGGGAGGGTGTACTCCTTCCCAGATCGTCCTGGCCAGGAAGGATCCTCTGCTCTGCCCCCAGTGCTTTAAATTGGCAGCAGATGCAAAGAGGACAAACATAGGCCAAGTGGGTTCCAGCCCTATCGCCCACTCAGGGTACCCCTGGCAAGTTGCTTCTCCACTGGCCGTCTCCGGAAATTGCCTTTCACCTACAAAATGAAGGTCCAGACTGGATGGCTTGTCAACTGTGCTTCTACAAAGCACTTCAGAAGGCCCAGATGGAGAAAGTAGGCGGGTTTCCAGGGACCAAACTGGTGGAGGCCAGAGCAGATCCACTTATCCACTACTGAGCTTCAGACCCTTACGTCTGAAGAAATGTAGGGGAGCAAGTTAAAAAGCTGTTGAATTGCCGGGCGTGGTGGCTCACGCCTGTCATCCCAGTACTCGGGAGGCAGAGGCAGGAGGATTGCTGAGTTCGAGGCTTGCCTGGGCTACATAGTGAGCTCAGGGCCAGCCTGAACTACAAAGTGAGACCCTGTCTCAAAAAAAAAAAAAAAAAGCTGTTGAATTAAATTATATTTTTATTTTTATATTTCCCTCTCTCTCAATGATGCCCCATGATTTGCTCAGAATGTTCTAGATCTAAGCCCATGGAGAGACTGCTTATGTGTAGCCTTCCCCATCTCATCTTCATCATGTGACTCCGGGGTCACAAACTAATTCCCTTGAATTGAAGGCTGAGAGGTCAAAGAAAGAGGGCACTGATGATTGTTGCAGACCTGGGTGTCTACCTTAGGGATCCTGGGATGTGATCCTCAAATCTGCATCACCTGCAGTTGCTATGGACACGACCAGTAGAGTTGAGCCTCTCACGAAGCCAGGGCCTGAGACAGTCCAGAGCGTGGCATTGAACCTCTGGCACATGGGGCCATAGCCAGCTGTTTGTTAACACAGAGCTCTAAAAGGTTCGCATCAATACCCTAGAGCCTCCAGCACTGGTCTTGAATTTAAGAAAAGAATATGGAGGTTTGTCCAGCACATGACACAGGACATTAATGTTTAGAGGCATTTCCTCAAAAACGTATAAGGAAAAGACTTGATGAGAATGAGGATCTTGATCTCAGAGATTAATTTTCTCATACACTGCCATGGGCACATCCACCTGTCACCCTTTCTGAGTGATGACAGCACATGAATGCCTGGCTCCTCTGACACTAACCATACTGTCCTGCAGTAAGTGTTTCTTTTTCTGTTTTACTTGAAGGCTGTGGGCAGCTCTGGAGCAATGTTTGTTCTTGTCTCTTCCTTGTACCCCAGCACTTCATACGGGCCTGATACAGATGGCTGCTAAGTACAGGTGTGAACACGAGGGCATCCTACTTGTCTCTCCACAGTGGCAGAAGCCTGAAGAGCACTGTGCTCAGTAAGCCTAGGTGCCCTGGTGGGCTGAGTATCGAGACTCTGAGTCAAGACAAGCAGGGAAACATCTATGTACACTGTCACGCAGACACTCATTACCTGTCCTCTACAGACGCTCTTGCTCTAGTGGATGTGGCAGAATATATCAGAATAATTGCAGCCATTTATGATGGACCCACGGTAGGAAGATGTGCGGGGAACACCGTGGAAGCAGAAGATCGGAGTAAGAGTGTTTGGGACAAAGAAGGCGCTCTCGGAGCTGAACGGACACTGAAGGATGGGCGAGGACGTTCCGGGCAAAGACGTGAGATACAAGAGGAAGGTGTGTGCTACGGATGCAGGTAATGAGGTTTGTGTAACCAGCCTAGCAGGTACACACCTCCATCTCTACCCTTTGCATAGCTGGTTATGCTTGTTAAAAAATGCTGTTTTGTGCTGGGCCACATATTTGAAATTCTGTGCGCACATCCTCCATATTCCTTTCTGCTGTCGTCCCCTCTCCTGCCTGCTGGGAGTTCCCTCTGTCAGCTCAAAGGTAGAGGCTGGGCCCAGTACTGTCGGGGTTTCACTTGCCTCAAGAATTTCGTGGGGTTCAGCATTTCACTGAAGACTTACAGGGGTCATGGAGAGGTGAGTTCCACTTCTGGGCAGTGCTATGTCACATCATCTATTTCTCACTTTTCTTTCTAGGGTAGCAAATTGTTCTTTATTTTGATGTTTGTTTCTTTTTCATTATTATTGGTACGTTATATATACACATCACAATTACACTCCACACTGAGAATTTCTACCAGTATATGACACAACTTAATTCTCATTTTCCTCTCCCCTACCCACTCTACCACCCCTCACCCCTATATATGCAAACTTTATTTCCTTTTTTAACCATCAACTTTTTCTTTCCTCATTATTTACCCCTAAACCTCATTTCCCTTTGAATATTTACTATTTCACAATATCAATCATGCATTCTAGAGCACATTTACAACTTCAGTTTCTCATACCAGAGAAAAGATGCAATATTTACACATCCATGACCTATTTATTCCACTCATGAGTATTCCTGAACAAAACCTCTATATCACAAGAACTAGCAGAAGAAATTAACAAAGGGGGTCTCATCTTACTAAAAAGCTTCTACACAGCCAAAGAAACCACCAGCAGAGCAAAAGGGCAACCAACATTATGTTTGTTTCTTAAATTACCCATTTCACTCACACAGACAAATATTCCAGAGGACCCACTTCATACCCTGAAAAGGTAAAAGTGGGAGGTAGATACCAATATAAACACCTCAAAGATTTTTTTTTTTTGAGTTGGAGGATATTTGGCAGAAGACAGGTCTGGTAAAATAGAAAGAAGCCATCCTCTAGTATGGATTGGACTTGAGAGACATTGCAGGCATTTCTAGAAGTGTATTGGTAATTTACAAACAGATTGACCATTTGAAGAGCGATGATGTCATTGGGTACAGAATAATTAAGGCTCAATCACCAAACATCCTCCCCCATACTCACAAAAAAGAGACAGATGTAAAACATGAAAGCAATATGTAAGGAACAGACCAGAATAGAGATGCCTGTCCTAGTGATGTCCTTTAGAGTGCCCATAATGAGTCATATTTTCTCCCTATGCAGGAAATCAATGAATAAAGAGAAAAAGACTCGACTGAGACCTGTAACTTTCTTCTCTACCGGAAGGTGACCAGATCCCCAGTACTCAATCTGCTGATTCTGGATCTAGATGTTGACAGTGCTTTGACATTAGAACAAGCTTCTGGCCTGGTTCTTAGGACACCTCTGGAGAATGTGTGGGTCGGTGCCAACCAAGGATTTCTATCTTTTGAGTTCTAACCCAGGAAGGAGCAGGATCACACATTCCACAACCAGATCTTCCGGGCTGGGAGCTTTAAAGAGGAATTTGCTCCTGAACATGAATTTCCTGTTAAGCCAAATGTGACTTCTCGTCTTCACCCTTCGGGTATGTCAGGGAAAAGCATTGATCCCAATATTCACAATCCAGGGCTCCTAGCCTTCCAAAATTAAAACGATAGCGTGACTATTTTAATGAATTTTTAAATGAATAAGCGTTTTACTGAACTATGCCATACTTGAATAATCATGAATGTACAGATCACTGAATTATCATAAACTGAATATGCTCATATATTGATCATTCTGGCCAAGAAATACCATACTGATAGCACGCTGACAGCATTTTTTTCCCAAGTGAATATTCCATTAGTTTCACATGACAGAACCCAAGACCTTTGTGAGACATTGTAGGTAACATCGAAATCAACACCTTCACTTTACAAGTAAGAAGCCAGGTTCTCCAATGGGAGGGGAAAGTGATTCACCTCAGGTCACAGAGTAAATGTCTTCTGTTCTGCCTGCCTCACATTCCTAGGAAGGCTTAGCTAACCTCACAAGCAACAGGAACCTGTTCTCCACGATGACTCATTTCTAAGTGAGTCTGAGGCTGGTTCTCTGCTGTCCCCATAAAGTCGGGCTCTGGGGCGCTGTCCTGCTGTGCAGCCCAATCCCACTCGCACCACTGCTCCTTCTGTGGGGGTACCCGCCATACACCCAGGACATGCAGAAGCACTTGAGTGAAATAATGAGGAAATGCTTCGTTAACCTTAACAGATGCTCTTCCATTTCCATGATGAGACTGGTAGTACTGACCTGTGGCCTGTGAGATAAACTTCTTCTCTTCTAAAGGGCTTATCATACAGATGGTAAGGGACTACTAACACTGTTCCGGGGAGAGTGATAGAAGGTACTAGCAAAACACAACTGAGAAGAGAAAAAAAAAAAAAACTGTCCCAGTGTCTGAGGACACACCAGCAGGATGAGTGCACTTACTCCATTTGATTCAAGAAAGCATAAGAATTAATGACAACTTGCTTCACATGACCAACTTTCCCCACCAAAACACTGTTTGCCTTCACTTCTGCCTAATGCCATGCTTTGTGCCCACCACAATCTGCTTCTTGGCTCCAAGTATTTCCTTCTTAACAAAATCCTTGTGAGTGAAACAAGTAGGTACTTTCTACTTTGTCTTCTAAGTTTCCCAACCATTGATGATTGCTGCAGCGACTTCCTGTAATTCTCTTATTTCCTTGCTTATTCTGTATGAACATATGTGCATAAAATCAGAATATTAAAAAATAACAAAATATATAAATACTGTGATCTGCTGTAACTACTCTAAAGTGCAATGATGTTTTGTGAAAACTAAGTGTCTGTCTAAGATGTCCTTCTATAAATATGTATCACGAGAGTGGCTTTGTATCACTACTGAAGGCAGATGATGTTTGGTCTTCATCAGCCTAAATGTATGGCTTTGGTACATTGGCCAATAGGGAAGCAGGAGTACAGATCATGAACAAGTCAATCTGAATACATATTAGGTCCTGAGATCAGTAATGCCATCTTCCTATGCTAAGTGCACTTGCAAGTTGTAATCATAATCTCTCAATTCCTTTATAAAACTGTGCACATTGATGCTTATCCTCTTTAAGTGATTTTTGCAAAGATCAAATGAAAAATGTTGTGGAAGCACTTTGTAAGCAATACAGTGCTTTGCTCTTGCAACTTTTGAAGAGCTGCTAGAATTATGAGAGAAGTAAGAGACCATGAAATCATATCCAAGCATGGGAGATTGGTGGTTCTGAGATATGCTAAAGGTAGAGTGAGTCTTCCCAACGCTTTAGGAGAGCCTGATTCTCATCTTAATTAGGTCAAAACTAGGCTGGGGATTTAACTCAAGTGGTACCGCACCAACCCTGGACTCACAAGGGCCTGAGTTCGATTCCCGGTACCAGTACTGAAGAAAAAATTAGGTCAAAACTATTGGCACAAAAGTGGCATGGATATGGGGAGGAAAGCCCATGTGTTTAGACCAGGGTTATGCCAACTTACTCCAACAGTAATTGCTCCTATGGGAGACCAGACAGAAAGAGAACATCTCATAGCCAGAATGGAATGCTGCCTCTGTCACCTGTGTCCAAGCTCACTCCATACATTGTTACCTATAGAGGGTCCCGTCAGAACATGCAAGGAAATCTGTGCTAGGAAAACCATCCTCTTTGTGAATGGAGACATTTAAGTGATTGCATAAGACTGACACTTCCTGAGAGCTTCTCTTTTGATATAGACATCAGCAAATATGGGTTAGTCCACATTACTATGGGGCAGTTTGTCTGCCTCTGAGACATTCATAAAGACACTGCGTGATGTTTGGGAAGATCAAAGAAATGTTTCACGCATTTCCAAACTATAATCCCAGTTACCTATGAAAAATGTCTTATCTTCTTTTTTATGGTCTAGGGCAAAAATGAAAATACTTAGTGCAGTTACTGCTTGATATTATTTATTACTTCTCTTAAAATGCACCTGAAATAAGCAATCTCAAGCTCCAAATGTCCTTATCAATTGACAGTGAATCTCTGGAATTCTCCCACAAAAGTCTAATCAGTAAATGAATACGTTAGAAAATTCTACAGACAGTGGCTGAAACCAACCCTTCTGGTGGGAGTGAATGATTATAAATCTTCCAGATTGGAAGAGGCTTTTCATAGGTTAGTTCAATATTCTATACAAGTGAGTTCATTGATAATGTCATTTCAATGAAGGTATAGAAAAAGAAGAAAGGACTGGGCTAAGGTATAGCTCTATGGAAGGAGACTTGCCTAGTATGCATGAGGCTCTCAACTTGATGCACAACACAGCCAGAAAAGAGGAAAGGAGAGGAAAAGAGAGGAGAGAGGAGGGAGGGGAGGGGACAGGAAGAGGAAGAGTTTACAAGCTGCTTGGTAATTCAGCATACACAAGAGGCATTGCTTCAAGAAAGTGAAATTTGGCTATATTTTTAATTTATCATCTTTCCATGGAAAAATCCAGGTGAATTCCTGATGGCAATGACCTTTAGAAAACAGCAAAAATGTCTTGTTTTGGGCTGGAGATTTAGCTCAGTGGTGCTGGCACCTGCCTTACAAGCACAAGGTCCTGAGTTCAATCTCCGCTAACCACGTACAATGCTGGGCATGGTGACTCACGCCCACTAGCAATCAGTACCACATACCACAGATGCTGGGCTTGGTGGCTCATGCCTGTAATCCCAGCACTCGGGAGGCAGAGACGGGAGCATTGTTGAGTTCCAGGCTTGCCTGGGCTCCATAGTGAGCTCAGGGCCAGCCTGAACTACAGAGGGACACCCTGTCTCAAAAAAAAAAAAAAAAAAAAAAAAAAAAAAAAAAAAAAAAAAAAAAAAAAAAAAAGAAGAAGAAGAAGAAAAGAAAAAAAGTGTCTTGTTTGTAATAAATTCACACTAGCAGAAAATTGAAAACTATCTAAATACAGTTTATGTAGAATATTATATAGCTGTTTGCAGTATATTTTTAGTCAACCAATGAAATAGGACATAGCACATAGCCTGAGCTTAGATTTTATAAACTAAAATATGAGTTATGAATAAAAGACTTACAAGATAGTTATAAAAAATTTAAATTTAGCTTTGTCTGGGTGGTAGGATAAAAGATTCTTCCCTCATAATCACATTTTATAACTTTTATAAAATATAAATAGTATTAATGAGAAAAAAATATTGGCTCTTATAACAATATGTGGACTCTTAAAATGTTCATCTTTTAAACACTTACATTTTCAAGACAGACTTCACTTTTCTCCAGTACCTACAATTAGTGGGGGGGGGGGATTCTGTTTCATACAAGATATATATCAAAATTTGACTTTCAAAAAAGCTCCAAAATTTTAAGTCAGATGATTAAAACTAATACTGAAGACTGTTTTGTATGCACAGATATTTGGGTTATCAGGCAACAAATTTTATCTGCCTACTGATATGTAAAAGTGACATTATCAGGAACTAAAATCAGAAGACATTTGGGAAAATAGAAATCGTGTGTCTTGTACAAGGCCTTTCTCGCGGAGTTTGTGAAATCTGCTGTGCGGGCTAAGAAGTGACAAATGTGTTACGGAAATGCTAGGAGGGGAAAGAGAGGTGGAATGTTTGTCTTACAGAGATGAGTTCAAAGTATTTCCACTGAAGAGATTACTTTCTATTACAAATGGGTTGCATAGACCAAGTCACTTGGCACAAGTTCTAGCTGTCACATCAAAATACCACCATATCTAGCAAGTGATATGCAGCGAGGGAAAAAGGCTGGAGAGCCAGCTTTTTCTGAAATTGGGGGCTAGAAGGGAGGGTGCTAAAGGAAGAAGGACCAAAGGAAAGAGTAGATGAGCCTGACCCCGACTTGAGCCTCAACAGAAGCAAGGTAAACACTGGTATAAAAGAAACCAGAGGAAAGGGTCACTCTTCTTTCTTTCCTCTTGCATTGTGACTAAGGGTAGGAAGTTATATGTAGCCCAACGTTCCCTAAGATCCCAGGGGAAATATCTGGCCGATATACAAACACACTTCCTGCCAACTGCGCCTTGTGTCTTCTAACCCTTCGGTTTGTCTTTGGACTTCAGTGTTTACCTCTGAAGCACATTTTTAGTCTAGTACAGGTGACAATATTTATATTGTGTTGTGTGGTGTTTTGGTCTCGTGTCTTTGTGCTTATTTCTTTGACTTTTGCAGAACTCCTATTCTCGTTTGTTTCCTATTGTGGCCCTTTTATCAGTGGCTTAGTCAGTGTGGCTAAACCAGCCGATTTAACTTCCTCCACGGAAACCTGAAAGATAGTTTTAGTTTTCATTTAACTACAAGTTTGTAGGTAATGTGTCAAGATCATTCAACTATGACTCAAAGACACAGATGATAAAAGAATTAATTAAACCAAGCCCGTCAAAGATAATGGAAAGAAGCGGTACATACAGGAATTGATTCATTTCATATAATCAATACCTTTATCACGAAATAGATTGGCAGAGGGCAGAGATATATGGAGTCAGACGAATCTGGGCTGGCCTCCAGACTCCACAACTTACCGGCTGTTTGAAGCGAAGTAACAATTAAAACCCTTTTGGCTTTTGTTTTCTCAAATTTAAAATAGATCCAATAGTTACCTTTCAGGACAG
Source organism: Thryonomys swinderianus (assembly GCA_004025085.1). Classification (NCBI taxonomy): domain Eukaryota; kingdom Metazoa; phylum Chordata; class Mammalia; order Rodentia; family Thryonomyidae; genus Thryonomys; species Thryonomys swinderianus. Next base: position 19,661 of record PVIC010014717.1, on the reverse strand, counting down.
TGTAAGAGCTGGATGAGGCAATGAATATAAAGACTAGACAAGTACCTAAAATATAATAAGGAAACAAAGCATAGTTTCAAAAGTTTGGGGGTACCGGGCATGGTGGCTTACACCTATAATCCCAGCACTTGGGAGGCAGAGACAGGAGGATTGCTGAGTTCGAGGTTTGCCTGGACTACATAGTGAGCTCAGGGCCAGCCTGAACTACAAAGCGAGACCCTGTCTCAAAAACAAAAAAAAAAGTTTGGGGGAAAGGAAGGCTAGAAGTGCAATAAACAGCTGAATTATTTGTAAGAACAATACAAACCCTTGCTAAGAGCAGAGTGTAAGGGATTAGGCGATGTAGAAAACTCTGCAGGGATCGGAAGCAAGAATTCTGGGCTCAGAAACTACTGTTGAGTGTCATGTTTGTTGTTTTTATTATTTCTGTTGCTGTTTCCACATGTATGAAGAGAGTATCGAAGGGTGAGAATGTAGTTTCTCTTGCTCTGACTCTTGGGCTGATTGATCTCTTTAGTTGGGAACTTGTGTCTTTGCTGCCAACATCTGTTTTACATCATTATGTTGCCTTCTGTCCGGACATTTGAAGGTCAAGCACAGGTAACGATCCTTCTGTCTCCATGGAACTCTAGTCGTACATTTCTGGCTCCAGTCCAATTGATTTCCCACTTTCTCAACTGATTTTCTACTTTGTATCATCAGGGATACATTGCAGCACATGTTACTTCATCTCAGACCTGCACGTCCAGAGTAGAAATCTGTGCACATCATTTCTCCACCCTTCAGTGGCTGTTCTTCCTTTTCATCAATGACTGAACAGAAAGCCAACTTCCTAGAGTGAAATCTCACTCTCCTGACTACAGCAGGTAATACTGAGCGCTCAGTGTGTCTCCAGGAGTTTGTCTTCCGGGAAAAAAAAAAAAAAAAAAAACTCTTGTATCCATAGGGATCCAGACAATTCAGTGTGAGTCTAGAATGCTCGTCTTGCTCCTTTACAGGTTTCAACATAAAGCTGTATTTCAGCTGTATTATAATTATCTACTTGCAGATTTGAATCTTTCACAATGTACTTCTCAAGGGTGGAAATTGCATTTGCATGATTTCTCCTCATCTTTGCTTTTCTCTTTTCCTTGCACAGCCCTTATCCAGAGTGCTTTTCCCTAAAATATGTTTCAGTTAATGAATTAATGAGGCATTCTCTTATGCCATTTAGAATAGCCCTAAGGAAGTTAGTCTATGTCACACAGAACAAACTAGAGTACCCAAGTTCAAGACACTCTTGATTCCGAATTAATCAGGCTGATCAGGTTTAAAACTTCAGAAACCAATTTAGGTGGTTCACTTTTCTCTTGAGTTAGGGATATGTAAGCTTGTATACTCAGTGTATATGTTTTGAATGTTTAAGAACATTATTACTCATGCCTGTAACCCTCAAGAGCATCAAAATATCAGTAACATCTGCTGATATCATAAACATTTGTTCATTTTTAGTATATTTAGGAAAGAACTAGTAATATATTTAGGAACTAGTTAGTATATTTAGGAAGAACTCTTCTTGATCGGTAAAACAAAGAACTTGGACAAGCAGTGCAAATTAAAACAAATACCAGGTTAAAATTTTTCAATCTTTAACTAAGAATTGTAAAGCTATATCCTGACTTTTGGAGAAAATAAAACTTCAAGCATTCTACTGAATTTTAAATTTGTAGAACATTTCTAAGGTGATGAGGAGCATCAATTTGTCTGAAAAATCTCTAAAAATCTACATATCCTTGACCTACCTTCCCACTTTTAGGAAGTTATTTTGAGAAAGAACTTAAGACTTATAAACATTGTAGCTTCATAGATTTTCAAAGCATCATCATTATGTAACCAGGTGAATGGTAAGGAATTAATGACAGAAAATAAGTTAATTACATAAGCTGATTACATAATGAGATCCTATACAGCCACTAATATGGTGTTATAAGAATTTATTTATAGCTTTATTAAGGCAAAATTGACAAACAAAAATAATATATATTCATAGCATAGTCAGATGTTTTTACATACGTGTGCCTTGTGGAATGTTTACTACATCAAACTAGTGAATACGTGTATCAGTTACCTCACTAGGTTTTATAAATTTATAGAAAACAAGAATGTTTTATACATATAAATATTTTTATATGGTATGTGTGTGTGTGGTGAGCACTAAATATTCACAAACCAATTGGCTTTACCTGTATTCACTCATTTCAACTTATCACTTTCTGAAGGATTGGGCAGTATTATTATTCATATTTTGCAGAGTAAGAAACCAAAGCCTAAAAGATTAAGGAACTTCCCAGGGATACACAAGTAGTAAATTTTAGTGCTTTTGGTTGGTCAAAGATCTCCTGTCCCAAGCCTTTTTCTCCCCTCATGCTACAGTATTTAATGAATAAATAACTTCCTTATAATTAAAATTTGCTAACGGAGTAGATCTTATGTGTTTCAAAGCACCGAGTCTTGATATCTAGCTCAAGAAAGTATTCCAGGTAGGTGCAAAGGCCAATGGTCTGTTATGCAGAAATCATCTCATGTCTTCCTACCTATTAAGTAATGAAAGATTGGGGTCAAGAGTTTAGTTGACTTCTTCCCTGATGACACTGAGCTGGGGGGCCTTTGAAAGAGAGTGACTCAAGAGAACTCTAACACCTATGAGATTGGAATAGCTCTATCGGGACAAATTCAAATACCTAGTAGCTTTGACAAAATGCAATGGGGGGAGGGCAAGAGGACTGGGGATCATGCTTCATCCACAGTAACCAGACCTGGGTGGCCCAGACCCAGCTGATATGTTAGTTACAAAGGAAAATGGGCCTCTCATGACCACACCTCCTGATCTTAAACAATTCTATGTCTGGGTTTTCACAAGAAATTCCCTTGATGCTGACTATATCAAATACTAGTTTGGTTTTGTGTAATACTGAAGCACAAACAAAATACATGTGTTTGCTGGATTCACCTGTGACCACTGGACTGCTACTGAACAGACTGCCCCTGAACATCATTAGGTCCTATAGTGTTGACTAGTTTATACATTCTGAAACTACCTGACCGAGTGACACTTCTTTGAAAAGATCCCCAAAGGTGCAAAAATCTAAACTGACTGAGGAAAATGAAGATGACTTGTTTTCATGCCAATCTGTTCAAACAGTCTCCAAATTTGACTGAAACAAATATTTCACAGGAACCCAGTGAAAGCAAAAAACCTAAACTGGCCATGTCTTCCATTTTACATGGCGTACTGACATTTCCTAAGATGTCAAGCAAAGGTCAAAGTGTCTGATTCTTTTGAGCGGAACAAATCTTCTAGGACACTGAGGTACAGTCCACACAATGGCACAGCTGGAGCTGCTCAGGGTGTCCCAGCTTCTGCACTGAATGTCGCAGTCAGTGGGTCAGCAAGAGACCCGTGTTTGATTTACAGCTGAGTGATCACCATTGTATCACATGGTGCACGGAACCGCATCGTGCTGGAACTCCAATTTTCTACCTTGAACAGAGTCATTGATCACGTATTTCTTGAGGACCCTTTCAATCAGGAAGAAACTAAAACTATACAGAAAAATGTTAAGGATTGTGCAGCACTACGACTCATTGCTTTGTGGTGGGCCTCCAGTAATGAACACTAGCTCTGTCGTCCCAGTCCCTTTCTCGGTCTGTATCTCTCTCTCTGTTTTCTCTCTCTCCCTCCCTCCGCCAAGGAAGCATTTCCTTTCATAACTCAGAATGCTATAGTCATTTGAGCATTAATGGCAAATGATTGCTAAAATTAGCATCTTAAAACATAAACTACACAATCACCGAAGATGAGATTTTAAGGCTGGAACAATAAATATGATAGCTGTCATAAAATAGAAAATTACAGGAGTCAGTTTGACTGGGGTAACACCCCCCACCATCTAGATTTGCTTTTCCACAAACCACAGTGAGACTGGAAAGCTAAAATGTTTCCCCGGGGCCTCTGTGATCTGTTCCTGACAGTGCCGGGCCTGACATTAGGAGACTATCATCCTGCCCCAAATTAAAAGCTCCCTACACAGAGATCCAGAGCCTATTTCAGGCGCCATGTCATCATCTCTCTCACATTTCCAAGTCATTTTTCAGTTTACAAGTTCTCCATATGTACTCTCATCTATTGTCTAAAAGCAGTGTTGTATGTAGAACCCATATATGATCATACGGTATCTCTCAGAAGAATTTAAACTGTCCACTCCAAACTTGATGCAAGAAATAATCTGCCCTTTTTTTTTTTCCATTTGAAAGTTCAGGGTCCTTTCATTTTCTCAGCTTTTCAAATTAAAGAATGACCTGCTGGGCGGTATAGGGGAAGAAAGAGAAGGAGAAACCAAATCTCAGCTTGTCCTTTACCTGATGGACAAACATGAACAAAGCACTTAACTGACTACCCCTCACTTCACTGAATCACTGAATGGAGGAAATTGTACCTCTCCTACCACCCTCATAGGGCAGTTATGATCGAAATCAGTATGTCCATTGACTATCGGTGAAGAAAAATACTAGTCTAAAACCTACCACTCCTGGGCAGTAAAGAAGAATGGAGGAATCTCACACTCATGCAAGACTACGAGCCTAGATCAAGTTTACAAATCCTTGCTGGAGGTGTCCAGAAACTCAGCCTAGAGATAGGAGCAATCGAGTCATACAGTGACACCCTGTTCTTGCAAAATTACCAAGAAGCCACCTGGTCTTACCTTCTTAGGCTCCAGTTGGTCCTGAAAAGTCTTCTTTCTTTGGAACAAAGGAGCAAGACCACAAACAGTGGCCAGGGGCCGTGCTTCTGGCTCAGAGGAAACCAAACAGGAGAAGGCTGGTGCTGTCACCACACTCAGCCACAGCCTCACCTTACCAAGTGGGCTGAACCCTGAAATGCCCACACTCAAACACAGCATCAGATAAAAGGACTGAGAATGTTTACAGGGTGGAACTCCACCTGTCAGAAGCAAGCAGTTGGGTCTGTGGGTGGGGACTTTCTCATCCTGCAGTGACACGCCTCTCTTGTCCCCTCCCTCAGGGAGTCCTGGATTTTGGTGCCAAGTTCCTCCTTGATTGAGTCCTGACCTGAGAGAGCAGACGCAGCCTTCCACGCTTGCCTCCGTGGGGCCCATGTGCTTCCAGGAAACTAGGATAAGACTCAAGTCTGGAATCTGCGCCACTTTCAGCAAGATTCTTTGTGATGATTTGATTTGTTGGATTCTGATGCTGTTAAACATCACCACCACTTGTGTATCAGGAATGAGTGTAGAGAACATATGTGTCTATCAATAACAAACACACACGTACATGAAACATCTTTTCAGTCTCTTCTCTATAGTACCTGGGTAAATGCGTGTCCTCCTCACTTGACGGAGAGTCCCAGGCGGGTAATGGCCGTGTTCTGTTCTCCCTCATATGCCTGACAAAGCCCGGCACACAGTAAGTAATAAATCAGTACTTACTGAACGAATAAAAATCAAGTAGAATCTACTTAACGACCTGTGATCGGTCATTGAATGGTTTTCAGGTTATAAGCACAGGACTAGTTTGCCTTTCTGAATTTCTTTTGTAGTCTGCTGTTGTTGTTGTTGTTGTTGTTGTTGTTGTTGTTGTTGTTGTTGTTCATCTGCCCACACAAGGTATTGTTTTCTCCTCCGAGATGTGGCTAGAATTGGAAAGGAAGCACATGAGACCGAGCCCACGGTGAGACATGACAGAACACAGTAAGAAAAACGAAACCGAAACCTAAGCGTCCATTTGGAAACCCCAATACATGTGTTCTACGTGGAGTTGGTACAAAAGCAAGTATGAGCTGCCTAAGTGGGTGGATCCTGGGGAAAAAGGATGGAACAGAAAATAAAGTTGTAAACGTTGGTAACTGAATTGCAACTATTCATGTTCAGGGCCGAGCCTGGCCAAGTCAGGTTGTATTCATGCGACAGCTAGAGAAACAGAAGTGCATCGAGGAATTCCTGACTGGAGTCTGTTCTTTTAAAAAAGAAATCTACCTGACACTCTCCCTCAGAATGATGCTTTATGCAGTCCCACTAGAGCATAGGAATGCCTGAGGAGATTCCACGGGAAATCAGGTATAAATTTGCAACAGATCTAAGGCCACTGTGGCAGGTCACCTGAGGAGACTGGCTTTTCCATGTCTGCACAGAGACCCGGCAGAAGGAATATATGCTTGTACTCCACGTACAGCTTGCTGAGCAACTGTCTTGGCTGTTCTGGGACTAGACCAGGGGAGGAAAACAAATTAGACACAGTGTCTGGCATAAAGAGCTCCCGAGCTAACACCACAGCGTTTACCGAAGGCTGAGCTCTGCCGGCGGGTCGGCGCGAAGGCTGCGCGACCCGACCGGCTGGAGGAGGGATCAGCTCCAGGGAGGCCCGCGGGAGGGAGGCAGCGCCGGGTCTGGGCTGCTGCGGGGGGCTCGGACCTCTCCCCGCGCAGATGGCAGAGCTGGGTAGAAACGTGACCCATGAGACGGTCGGGGCCAGTCCCCTCGTCTGATTTGCAGCCTCCCTCCCTGCAATACAAGCTTGAGGCTATAAAGAGGATTTCTCAGAACTGGTTTTCAGGTCACACACTCGGACAGTGCGAAACTACAGGGCAGTTAGGAGTCATTTCGAGAGAAATACAGGCCCCTACTCGGCCTCCAGTGATCTTACGATGGCTCGGGGGTTGGGGGGAAATGAGCGGCCAGGGAGAAGAGAAGCGCTGGATTCCCGCCCCGGTCACTTACATGTGCGAGGAGCCGACGCAGGGCTGCTTGAACTAGGTTACTTTAAAGAACAAGAGACTCTGCAAAGTCTCACTGGCTCACACGGCGGCTGTTGATGATGCCTCCCCAGCTGGAGCTGAGCTCCGACACCCCCCAGCTTGCGGAAACTGGGGCAGGAGACGCGGTAGCTCCAGCCAGAGCACAAGCAACACCGAGAACACCACCGGGAACCCCTGGCACCAGTCCCTGGTCTGGCACTCAGCGGCATCAACACCAAACAGCTTAGCCTCCCTTGAAACTCAGTTACTTGTGTACGTTGGGAGTTAGGATATAGATGACACCTGCTTCCTTCCCGGCTATCGAGAGAGCAAATGGGATCCTGGAGGGGGCAAGGGCTTTGTAAATTCTAAGCACTGGTATGAATATGAACCACTCGTATTACAGAACACAAGGCTCTGTGTGAGGATCTCCACCTCACATCCCCCGTTTCCAGTCATATCACAGGAAATGCGTGATCTCCTGGGAGTGATACATTCAGCCACCAAGGCCATGATTAGAACCATTTCTCTAGGTAGGCACTGAGCAATCATTTATTTTAATGTCTTGTCTCCCTCCTCTCTTCTACAAATATCCTCTTTTTCTTTTCCTGTCCCTCAATCCTGGTATCAGTGAAGAGTGTAGATGTTTATTATTTGGGTTAATTGGATTAATCAGCCTGGGTTGATTAGATCTCCCTGCTTCCATTCACATGTGGTCAGAGTTAAGAGCCCATGGTGAGTTTCTTTGGACTCAGCAGGGCTGTTCTCTTACTGTGGTTCAGCAGAGAGACACGAGGAGACACAGGAGTCATGAAGAGTGACCAGGTATGAACTAGATCTACCTCGTCCTTGGGTCTTTCTCCACATACTGGATCACACGGAGAAGGCCTGGTGCATCCAAGGGTACCTAAGGGCCGCCTACAAGAGTATCACAGTGTAGATCCCAAGCTATACACTGCTTCCCAGGATTAGGAGTAGAAGTTCAGAGATGATAAATGGATACTGGCAGTAAGTTCTGGAGAAAATAGGAACATGCAGGCAATTTATCAAGTGAGGAATCTAAGCAGTATAAATGTCTTCTTCTCTTGAGTTTCAATAGTCTATATTTTCACTAGGACTGCATTCCTGTATAATCGTCCTTCTGGCCTCAGATATACCTGTCTTTCTTCTTTTAAGGGAGAGGCCTGACATATCCTTTCTCAAGGATCGAGAACAGAGCAAGAGAACGTACTCAAGAGATACTGGCCAGATGAATGAATAAGCAAACAAATATCTGAAGCCCTATGAGACTTAGCAGCTAGAGAGGTAACAGGTTGCACAGAGAGAAACAGCAAGCCCTCCTTGGATTTTGACAGGGGACTAAATTCAGCCCAAAGCATCTTTCTTCCTCTTTCTATTTACTCTGGACAATCTGTCCCTTATCAGATGAGCTCAAGGCTGATTGGAAATGTGCATATTTTATTTGAAAATATCTGCTTCTTCCAGTTTTGTTTTCCTGCACAGACATTTGTCTGCTTTGCTGTATGCTGTGTATCAGATAGGACTCAGACAAACTGCCTTGGCTCTCTGCATTGTTTTGTTTTCCTCACTCATGATCGTTTATCTTGTTTCCCTTTCTGCGTCTCACTCTTACACATGAGCTCCAATTTAACTCAAAATTAAAGAGAACGATTTCATTGTACTCGGCTTCATGGAGAGCTAGGAGCAGTGTTGGCCTGGAGGTTGGAAGGCCTTCAACTGGGTCCCCATTCCACCACTCGCAGGCAGTGTAACCTTCACTAAATCACTGCTATTCCTTTGCCCTTTTCTTTCTTTCGCATAATAAAGTCTATTCTTGACTCCCACAGAGTCTAGGTGTATTGGCCTGAGCGCCAAGTTGCAGGTAGAGTTGTGTAAGTTTTCATCTTCTGTGTAGAAGGTGAAGAAGGATTATTTGTGCCTTTGTTTCAGATATGGTCTGCTATCATGGGCTCCGAAAGGATGCTCCTCACGCTGCACCCCAGATCTCTATCTTACCCCCTCTCTGTCCCCACCCAGAATGGCTCTGTGGGGAGAAACCCATGCAGGTGCCCAGGGTGTCCATGTCCAGCCTCCATGCCTGATTTGTTCTGCACCGTGATCTCGAAGTTCCTAGTAATTTTGAACAAGAAGCATTGTCCTTCTGTGCTGGGCCTTGGTACCAGGCTCCAGTATCACTCTCTGATAGTTACTCCCGAGAGCGACATGGCACAAAGAAGGACGAGGGAGAAGTAAACAGTGGCATAGCTCTGCCAGTCATTGCTGGCAGAGAAGGGCTCCACACAACCTGGAGCCTTGCTTTGGATCGCCCTTCCTGATCAACACGAAGGCGAAGAAACCCCACAGTAGCAGAACGCGCACCACAGGCTCAGACACTATCGCTCTCCTCATCTTGGGTAGATTAGGGGCCTGACTCATGCCTGGGACGTGGCTCGCCCTTCCTGCTCTGCACCTGGGCTCCTCCCCGCTGGAAGGGCTCTGGAGGAGAGGGGAGTTATCCCAGAGTCAACGCCACACTCCGCATCCCACGGCTGAACGGGCTCTCAGAGCAGTCACCTTCACTAGACAACAGCTTCCCTGCAGACGAGAGCGTGGACGATCCCGGTTCACACGCTCTGTTGGTATTGATTCTCTTTTGAATTATGTTCCGCTTTCTCCATCTCCGGGACGCCCTGGGTGGTGGAAGGACTTGCTGCCTTGTTCCATTTGTTTATTTAACTTATGCATTTGCGACACTGGAGGTCGAACCCAGCACCTTCACGAAGACCTACACCCCAACACCCCCACCTCTTTTTCTCTTCCTTAAAATATAGTCTTGCTCCATTCATTTGTTGCCTGTGATGGGCTCAGATCTGCGACCCCCCAGTAAAAGAGCTGGAGAGCGCACCTCACAGAGTGGGAGGGTCGGTCCCGCCAGTACACTGGTGCCCTGATCAGAGCAGCGAGCAGATGCTGAGAGCCGGTCCACACGGTCAAATCAGACTGGAAACGACCCTGATCTCGTCGAAACTACAGTGGGAAGAAAAGACCAGCACTGGCTCGTGTCTCCTATGCAAAGTGTTCCTAGTAGGCCTGAGTCATTCCACATGTCTCAGCAGGGAAGCAATCCAAGGACACAGGTGAAGCCCTACAAATACAAACATAGGAATCGAATGTGTGATAAGTTACAGAACAGATAAAATATGCTTCTGACGCAGAGACTCCAAGAAACACAGGAAGGGTGCTGGTTAGAACAAGAGGTAACAGACAAGCATGGAGGTACGGAGAGTTACTTACCTCCTCGTTCACTGACTCTCAGAGTAGAGTTGGACAAATATATCCTGGGGCAAGTGTCCCTCTCTGGCCTTTGGCTGCTTTGTCAGTGAAATTTATAGGGTTAAACATGCTCAAAGTGAAAGCTTTTCAAGATTTGGCACTCTGTATTTCTAAGTATAAAACTATGATTACTTTCACATCCATATCATGTTTAAGGACTGATTTTCTGGGCAACGCTGTGGTATAGCAAGGCCTGGTGAAACAATGAAAGCTATAGATTAATTCATTCAAGAAGTTGAATTTTGCTGATAATAAGTGACTCCAAGAGGAACCTACTATTGAATCTTCTGCTACCAAATAGAGAAAGGGCTAAAAATTCAAAGGCAACAGAAGGGAACTGGGAGAGGCAAGGCTATGGTGTCTGTAGGCCTACAAGGATCTCAGCCCCAGGTGACTTAGGTAAGACTAAGTCTCACCTAAAACGCAGGGACTTGAATTCACATTTGAGGATGGTGAATACTTTATCTTTTGGAGATGTCTGAGAATGAAGAGAAATGCTGTCCTCTAAGCACAGGACCGCGTGACCTCATTTTTTGCCTTCATCACGTGACCTGGGTTTGAAAGCAGAGAGCCCGAATCCCAAAGGAAAAGGAGGAGGTGCTCCCTCTTGTCTGACTCAGTTCCTGACCAACCATAGTCTCGCACATGGAACGCGTGGAGCTTTGCAGACTGATACCACTCCACGACCTGTTGAATCAGAGTTAGCCCCACACTTGGTGCCTTCTGACTCCAACCTGAGACTGAGCCTTCAGACCCAGACATCCTGTCCTGTGAGGTTCAGAAAGTCCATCCCTCCTTCTCCGCCAAGAAAACGCTTGATGAACAGGCAATCCCTGACCACCTGCCTGAGAACCTCATATTAAAAATGCATATTCTGAGGCCTCAGTTTTGTTCCACTAGATTAGGATCTCTGAGGCTGTCCTCAGAGACTCCCAGGAATCTCCATGTTATCAAGCCCAGCTGGGGAGTGTTATATATGTGAAAGTTGGAGAAATAGCATGTTACACCTTTTGCCTTTACTGCAATACTCGTTGAGAGAACACCGATCCAAAATAAGCTGTTGAGAAAACCCGAAGGTGAGAGCTTGGGGTGTGAAACAATTCGTTCCATGCGAGGAGGCACCAGTGAGACCAGTTTGCCTGCGCTGCTGGGCGGTAGGCAGCGTGCTGAGTGTGACAAGGTCACTCGGGAAGTGATCCACACGAAGGTGACGCTCCGCCTTTTCTTGTCACACTGCTCTTCCTTGTATGGTAGGGAAGTCTCTAAAGTTCCAATAGCAACCGTCCCCAATCCTCCTAGCTGCTTGCATGTGCTTCCTCTGACTTCTTATACAGAAGCAAAAAAAAAAAAAAAAAAAATAGGGAGATAAGGCCATTTATGATGTTGTATCAGTTTATTACACAAATGTCCTCAAGAGAGAAAGGCTGGAGGCTATTGCCCAGGTAAAGCAGCCCCTCCCAAGCTCGGCTGGTCTCTTAAGGAAGCACCTGGGGCAAGTCCCAGCTCTCCAAAGTTTGCTGAAAGCATGTTTGGGACCCCAGGTGACACGGAGCTGCGGAGAGAACCTGCCGCGCAACATTCCCTATGCGTTTTCAAAGGGTGTCAAAACCCTCCTTCCCACACCTGCTGTTCCCAAATATCACAACCTGATTTTTTCCTCCAACCTCCTGTCTTGATGACGGTGATTAAATATTCATGGAATGCTGTGGTGCCAGCACACTTTGTGAAATTTCAGATACCTTTTTTTAAACGGAAGCTTCCCCCCACCCTTCTCTTTTCGTTTATCTCAACTTTGAAGAAAGGAAAAGAGGAGTGACAAATGCCAGGGAGTTGAAAATCAAAGTCACACAAAAAGGTTGGTATCCAAAGTTGTTGCAATTGTATTTTGAGTCCCAAATCTCTCACTTGAAGAAAAACAGGTAAAGCACAGAAACTAGAAAACAGAGAAATGAAGCAGCAACTACTCACAGAGGTAAAGAATCTCAGTCTGTCATAAGATGCAAAGTCCCTGACTCTCTAGTCAGCATATGTATGCAGATGTGAGTATATTTGTTTATTAGATGAAAAAGTTATTTAAAAAGGTGTAGTTATTAAATCATAATGATTTGTAAAATATCATTTATCTACTTGTTTTCAAAATGAGTCTCTCTGAAGGTTCATCAAGGTGTGTCTGAGCCGAGACAGGGAAAGCTGCAAAGACTGGAGTTTCCCAGTGCCCGTCAGAACAGCTCCACTGTCCCTGGGAAGGATCAGGAATATCCACCATATGTAATTTTTAAGAAGCTGTGGGAAACACTCAGTACTTCATACAGAAGTCAAATTTCTTAACTTTACATTTTGGGAAATTGTAAAGAGAAAAGTGACTATCTCAAAGTCAAGCAGATTAACATCAGCCTAGGACTTCCTTTTCACTTCACTTTGCTGCTCAATGAAATTCATCGTTTTATTAAAGTTCATAGTGCAGAAATATTAGAACATAGACCCAAAACTGATACAGCATCCTAAATAGCCAAATTAGCTGGTTACAAAGTAATCACTAGCTGAAGGTAAGATATAATACAGTTTTCTTCTTGAAGAAGCAGGCATTTTCAGTCTCCAGGTTTGCTGTTAGTGTCAGTGTTGATAGCAGCTCTCTCAAGTTGTAACACAGAAAACTTGAGCTAGCATATTCCAAAGTCTACTTAAAATACATGAGTAAAACATGAGTTATCAAGATAAGTCAATGCCTCAGCAAGAAAGTGTCATTCAGAGGAAAAATTAGTAAGATCTCTCTACTGGACCAATGGGTATCCGAAACTTATTTCTGATCACTTAACACACACTGACATAACTCTTACAATGTGCCAGGAACTTACAAATACTAAGTGTTTAAACCCTGCAGCAATCCCATATGAAGAGAACCACACACCACTGTCAGCTTTCTATTTTGATGTCTTTTTCCACAGTGTCTCTTTCCTCTTAGTCCAGTCCTTCCTCATTTTCTGCACTTGGAGAAATGCCCTTCACAATCTCCAAAATTCTATTCCACAGCTTTCTTTTCTGTGCAGTTTTCTCAAATTGTCTCCATCACGCTACTATTCAGACCCTACCTGCTTTCACTTTCTCTGCCATATACATCCATTTACCTTTTTCTCTTTACAGCACATAACAGTATCTTCCTGATAATTATTTCTAGCCTACGTACCTTGGCCAATGTGAAGGCTCTTTGGGAGCTGTACATCACACTAATGCCCATAAATTCTACCATCCTTAGTATATAATAGAAGATTGAGAAACACAGTATGATACGGAGTGGTACAAAAGACCTGGATAAAAAGGTGAAAAACAGATAAATGCATAGACAAGAATTCCATGCTTCCAGCCTAATTGCGGAGTCTTGACCCTAAAGAATGAAATATTTTGTATAATGCTAGCACTTGAAAAAAAGTAGTGCAGGAAGGTAGAGAGAGGTGCGAAAGAAGGAAAGGAAGACTGGACTATTTCTTAAGCTACGGTATGCTCTGACCCTTCGGCACTTAATATAAGTCCACCAGGTGGTTCTTACAGTAGCATTCCATTTGACAGCCAAAGAAACAAGAGAAACAAACTCCCACAATCGCAGAGACAGCCCAGTCTAAAGCGGGTACTTCCCCCGAGTGTGTTTTACTATTGCTTGCAATAGCAAAAGAAAATGAGAGAGCTGGGTGAGCCGAGCCACATTGTTTCCCCAAGATGCACTGACATTAGTTTACATACCAATACATGCAGACCGTGACCTGAAGCTATGACCATACTAGAAAAAGCACAGGGAAATACCTCAGGACATGGAACTGGGCAGAGATGTACAATAAAACCCCTCAAGGGAAGGAACGAAACCAAAAATAGACACACTGGATAACATCAACCCAAAATCTTTCTTCACAGAATGGACAGCAACAGGGTAAAGAGACAACTTCTGAAAGGCAGAATATTTAAAGCATACACGTTTGACAGAGAGTTAATACTTAGATTATATAATTCAATAGCAAAGGAAACCGACAACCCCATTTTATTTTATTTTATTTTATGTTATTGAAATGAAGCAATTATTGGTACATTTTAGATAGACGTTATGATCACATTCACCAGAGGGAATTTGTAGCTGCACCTGATATATCTTGCTACTTTTCATTACCTTCCCCTTCACTTTCCTTCCCCTCTTATTTACAAAGATGTTTCTATTTTTCTTTCTCTTCTCTTTTTCTTTCCTTGAGCTATCCACATAAAAATACATCTCTTGAAGAAGGCATACAAATGGTAAACAAATACCTGAGCAAAAGCCCAGGACCACTGATCGGTGAGGGAATGCAAACCCAAACCACAATGCATATCACCTTATTGCTGTAGGGAGGGTTCCTTGGAAAGACCAAAGACACCCGCCAAAGCAATGGCACCCAGGCAGGAAGAAATCCTTTGGAAGCTAAAGCTGCCATTATGGAAAAACTGCACAAAAATTCTTCCAAAAAATTGAAAAATAATTACATGAGGCAGCAGAATCACTACTGGATGTAAAGTCTGAAGGAAAAAAGATCAGTATGGTGATCCCACATCTGCACTTGTGTGTTGATTGAAGCGTTATTCACAATAACCAAGAAATAGAAACAACCTGAGCGACTCCCAACTAAAGAATAGGTAGTGACCATGGGGCTCATAGATAAACAGTGAAGTAATAATTAGCCGTCAAAAGGAATGGCAGTACCTTAGGCCCAGAAGCACAACCACCACATGGTCTCACTTCTGGGTGGAGTCTGAAACAGTTACCTCCTACAACTTGAGAGTAAAATGGTTACTGGGGACGGAGGCGGGGCAGGAAGGCCGGGGACAGCTGATCATGGTGGCCCCAGGCAGGGCACTCTGCTGGGTCACTGAACTTTAGAGTGGCCACGGGGGGCCGCAGAGAAGGGCAACGTGTTACATGTTTCCAAAAGCTAGTAGAAAGTATTTTACATGTTTTCCCTATAAAAACAACAACAACAACAACAGGACACACACATAAGCGAAATAAACAGGCCAGAGATGTGTAAATATTGTATCTGTTCTCCGGTATGAGAACCCAAAGATGTTAACGAGTTCTAGAATGAATGATGGATGTTGTGAAATAGAAAATATTCAAAGGGAAATGTGGAGGGTGAGTAAGAAGGGGTAAAGAAAAAACGTGATAGTGATTTTAAAAAAGGGAAACAAAACTTATGTATGGCGGGGGTTGTGGAGTGGGTAGGGGAAAAAAGAGAATTAAATTGTGTCATATACTAGTACACATTCCCAATATTGAGTGATCATGATGTGTATATACAATGTACCAATAAAGATAAAAATTTTTTAAAAATCTTTGACAAGACAAATATATCTGCCCTAATTTAAACATTACTCAGTATAAACGTGTATCAAAATATTGTATGGCATGCAGTGTAAGTTCAACGTGAAAGGGATTTTTGTTCAAAACAATTGCCCTAGAAAAAAAGAACTGCCATTCTGAATACAAGAAACACGAGGAGTTTCACTTTAATGGTGGAAATTTTCATACCTAGAGGAGAGTATACTCAGAAACAGTCTGACAGGTAAACAGGATGGGGCAACACCAGCAGCCCAGCCTACCTCTGAGCATTTGCCTTTCTCGGGAGTTCCTTTATTTTGACTCCTGTTGCCACCACTGAGTCCAGCCCCCGTCTCCTGGGGTTGGAGTAGCGGAGAGGAGGAAGGAGACATACTTTCTTCTCAAGCCAAGGTAACTCTAATCGTTCTCTCTTTTCTTTCCCTTAACTCAACTGAGATAGGCTGACACACTCAAAATTACCAAACACAGGAAAACCTAAATTAAAATAAATAAAATAATAGCAGCACAAGAGGTGGTCCATTTGAAGGCCTCTAGTTACAGCAGAGCCTTATGGAACACAGAACTCTACCACCAATGTCATCTTTAGAAAAATTCAGAAGCACCTCAGATGGAGTTCTTTTCTCTCCATTTTTGTGTAAGACTATTTTCCCAGGATGAAGAAGAGTCACCAAAGAAGTCTCTAGAGGAGAAACACAGATTAGGTAAGGTCCTCTCACTCGGTCATTTCTATTTCAGAAAACGTAGCTCACATTGGACAGGAGGTGCTAAGTGGGTTCCTTAAGCCCTGCTGATAGAGCCCACCAAAACCCTGGCTCGCAGATCTTCCCATTTCCCACTCAGCCTCTCATGACCCGTTGCACTTAGCCACCCACTCATCCACTACGGACACATTCCTTTGGAATTTGAATGTTGGAACTTATCATGACATTAATCGCAAAGCACCGACCTCTGAGAAGCACTTCCCTCCCCACTCTGTTGAAATATTCCTGAAGATCGATGATTGGATGTTGGAAGCTCTTGACAGCCCCGCCCCCAATCGAAAACACTATTTTAACTGTAGGAGATTGACACCAGGGTCTAAGTTCAAACTCTGCGCTACCTACGGTATGAAGCAGATAGGCAGTTTCTCATTTTGAGTCTCACCTTGTATCCTAATGCCAGGAACAACATCCCAGATTTTAGACCACATCAGCCACTGCATTAGGTTGTTCCTCTTCGCAGTCCAACAACACAAAAATAACAACATTAGTATGAATGACACTACCTTGCAGGAGTGAAGGACTGTTGTCGACAGAAGCTTTCCCGTCTCATTTCTGTTGAGTCTCCTGTCACTTCAACGAGACCAACAGGATAGGGGTGATGACTCTAACCTTCCCTCTTCCCTCCCTGCCTCTCCAGAATCATCTCATTTTCCTATCACTTCCCCACTCCATTACCTTGGTCTATCATTGGTTTATCCTTCTATACCTTCTCATCCTGTTCCCTGTACCGGAAATACCACTCCCGTCTCTTCTTTCACCTGGTGGAATACACCCTCCTCCCGAGAACCTTGTGAACTTGGGTAATTCCTAGAATTGGCTCTGTGCATGCCTATCTCTTTATTTTAAAATCTGGAAAGAAACTTTATCTTTTTTTAGGCATAGCTCAGATTAATTACCATTTTGAACATTTTTAAAAAAAATACACTATGATTTAGTGTTGAAACAAAAAGTCATGAGCACAGAATGGCACAGACCCAGGATGGTGGGGTGTGAATGTGGTATGGGAAGAGCACATTTTCATCAGTGCAAGAATAAATGCCAGCTACTCAGAAGAAAATTCTGGAGACAATACGCTGTCCTATCTTCACAGCTTTCACAATAATTCCTGTTAAGAAAAATTGCTTTAGTCTGGGACAAAAAGAAAAAGCACCTTGACAAGCTCTTGAGATGGAAAATGTGTTTATGAGGACAGCTCCAGAGAGTGGGGAAAACAAATGCCTTGAAAATTAGAGTGATTTGGTTTTATCCCTCAGCAAAGAGAGCAGAAAAGTAAGACAACAAACTGAGATAAGTGGAAGAGATGTGACCCAACAAGATGGAGACAAGGTAACGGTCATAAAATGCCATGTCCTAGGAAAGTGAGGAACTATTCTAGGCCAGTGATGCCTGCTCTTCTAAACAGAAATTATTATTATCACTTCTCGGCCTTTTGGCTAAGATCAAGTGCAGAAATTATTAAAAGACACTCTGTTCTTCAACCTGTCCCGAGAGAATAATAATGAAAGCATGAGTAGAGGACTGTTTGAGGTACCAAGAATAAAAAATAAAATAAGAGCCTTTTAAATGGCAGGAAGTAATAACGTTACTATTTCTTGAGATGCCTCACGAGACCCTCCCCAGCCCCTAGTGACAGTGAATGACTGTGAGATAGATGTTTTACGTCTTCTTGATTATAAAAGCTTTGACAAGTATCTTTGTTTTATTAATGGGGCTCCTTGAGTTGAGGTAACATTTAAAATGCCCTATTACATAATATTGTTTTAATCCCATTGAATAATATTTATTCAATGAATATATTAATCTCTGAGGTACATTGTGAAATACACCACACCAGGAGTCAGTCTTCAAAGCTAATGAACAGGTCAGGTTCACCACAGCCAGGAAGGAAAAAGAATGCCAACATGTAGAAGAACTTCTGTCACATAGGCCCAACAGGTTCCTATCATTATTGTGGCTTAGGGAGGAGAAGAGGTGAGGCCTAAAGAAACAAAGTTTCCTTCCTCCCAGTAGGCAACCACACTGTGTTCAGTTTGGTGATTTATTTTCATCCAGTCTTTCTTCCAGAAACTCAAGGGTGCGTGATACACTCCTCTTCCTTCTTGGGTTTTGCTGTTCTTTCTTGTCTTTCATCAAAAGCCTCATCAGGCAAAGTGCAACAGAAGGTGGCAGGAACCTGGCCTGTGCATCCGCCTTGCAGAGCTCTGAGTCTGAAGGAGAGCACTGCCCACTGAGGTCCTGGCATTTGGTGACGAGTCTGGAGGAAGCGTGGCCATCTGCCGCAGCCCCGGGCAGAGGAGTCTGTTCCCAGCGCTCAGACCGAGGATGTGCAAATGACGGACCAGGGAGAACAGAAGCAAGCTCCGCAGTGCAGCCTGGGCGGGGGCACACTTACAGTCAGAATGAAGCCCAGTAGGAAACAAAAGACAGCAGGCAGCACCTGCTCCTCAGGATCAGGGACACAACCCCGGGAGGCCGAACACCTGTCAAACTTCTGTCTAAGGCACAGGACAGTTCCCAGTGAGACCTCCTGAGAACCTGAATGAACTGCGGGGAGCCTGAGGCCTTCGGAGAGCAGAGCCAGGCTGAAGTGGGCAATCATACTCCTTGCACGCCACTGAAACCACCCTCCTCCCTGGCTGAAGATAACCTCAGGAGGGCAATGGACATACGTGGATGTCCCCATGATTATCTGGACACGGATCTATCCCTCAGGCCACCAACTCCACTGGTACACCATCTCCAGGCCTCCAGATAAAACAGTTTACATCCAAACAACACTTGTGCTCTGAGAGTTGTCTCAGCTGTGCCTTAAAGTAAAGTAGATCCATCGAATCTCTTCTTGCTCTGCGATCAGAGAATAGCAAGAAAGTACTGATGGAGGCTGGAGAGAGGCTTCAGAGCAAGGCAGGTGGTGGGAGCAAAATCCACCTGGGTGGAAGCTGGGCACATCTGCTATGAATACAGTCCTTGCTCAGCCTCTTGAGGGCTCAGCTCAGTGGAAAGGGCATATCCAGACAGACTTCTGTGAATTCCCTATGAAGACCTCGCCCCTGGAAGAGTGCCTGTTCGTTACTCAATAAATACATAAGCAATGAACAAATGAAAGTACTGCACCTGTCGGAATCAGCAAAGGAATTTATGTCTGATCATCTCAGTTTCTGTAGCTATATGGTGTGACATTGATGCCCACTTTGCAGTTGTCCAGGAGGTGTTCTGGCCAGCCGTGGTGGCACTGTTTAGGATTTGGCTCTTTTTCTCATTTCTGACGATGATGCCATGATGGAGCATATTGGTGAATTGGTGACATCAGTAGTTTCCTACCATCAAAGGAAGGAAGGAAGAAAAGAAGGAAGGAAGGTGGAAGAAAGAAAGAGAGAAAGAGAGAAGAAAAGAAAGCAAGCAAGCAAGCAAGCAAGCAAGCAAG
>PVIC010014716.1:0-36185 GCA_004025085.1 Thryonomys swinderianus | reverse complement strand
GGTAAACTACAGTGCTCTGAAAAAAAGACATTGAATAGCACATCAGAAAGTGAAAACCCATCCCCTGTTCTTGGGCAGGAAGAATCAATAGCATGAAAATAACCACACTTTCAAAAGTATTATACAGATTTAATGCAATTTCAATTGAAATACTAATAGAATACCTCACAGAATTAGAAAAGATGATATTAAAATTCATCTGGAGCCAGAAGAGACCTAGAACAGCAAAGGCAATTTTAAGGCAACAAAAACAAGGTGGGCACATAATCTCTGACACTAATCTCTACTATGAAGTAACTGTGATAAAAACAGCATGGTGGGCCACTGATTTAGTTCAGTGGTTCCAGCACCTGCCTAGCAAGCACAAGGTCCCTGGTTCGATCCCTGGTAAGCATATACAATACCGGGCATGGTGACTCACGCCTACCAGCAGTGAGTACCACATACCACAGTGCCAGGCATGGTGGCTCCCGCCTGTAATCCCAGCACTCAGGAGGCAGAGGCAGGAGGACTGCTGAGTGTGAGGCTTGCCTGGCTACATAGTGAGCTCAGGGCCAGCCTGAACTACAAAGCGAGACCCTATCTAAAAAAAAAAACAGCGTGGTATCAGCAAAAAAGATTACAAGGAACAACTCCAAACACACTTGTCTTTGACCAAGCAGCCTAATGCCTTCACTACAAGAAAGACAACCTCTTTAATAAATGGTGCTGGGAAAACTGACTTTCTACACACCAAAGACTAAAACTAGACCCATATCTCTCTCCATACACTAAACTAAAATCAAAATGGAACAAAGATCTACATACTAAAACAGAAACCCTAAATCTGCTAGGAGATAGATTAGGTAGAGAATGCTTGAACTCTTTGGCATAGGAAAAGACTTTATGAACAAAACTTCTATCACAAGGGAACCATGTGCCAAGGATTTAGCTAAGTGGTTCTGGCATCTGCCTGGCAAGCCCAAGACCTCAAGTTCGATGCCCAATACCACATACCACAATGTTAGGCATGGTGACTCCTGCCTGTAATCACAGCACTCAGGAGGCACAGGCAGGAGGATTGTTGAGTTCAGGATCAGCCTGAACTACAACTGAGACCCTGTCTCAAAAAAAACAAAACCATCACAAAGAGTCAACAACTGGGAATACCATCTTATTAAAAGGCTTCTGCACAGCATAAGAAACCACCAACAGAGTGAAGAGACAACCCATTACGTGGGAAAAAATTTTCCCAGCTGGTCTTCAAAGGACTATTATCTAGAGTACACAAAGAACTCAAATACCAGTATAGTTAAATAAACATTTAAAATGCTTCCCTATGGAGAGTGTATTCAGAACACAAAAAAATCAGACCCCCAAATTTGGATCCCTCAATCCAAAATTGAGCAACTGAAGTGAACAGACATTTCTCATATGAAGAAGTAGAAATGGGAACAAAGCTTCTGTTGATGGAAAGAAGCAGCAAGATAATCATGTATGAGTACAAATTCTCCATGATGAATGTTACCATGTACCAATAAAAATTATATGTGAGCCAGGCATGGTGGCTCACGACTGTAATCCCAGCACTCGGGAGGCAGAGACAGGAGGACTGCTGAGTTCGAGGCTTGCCTAGGCCACATAGTGAGCTCAGAGCCAGCCTGAACTACAAAGCGAGACCCTGCCTCAAAAAAAAAAAAAAAAAAATTATATGTGAATAATTTTTAAATCCCTACCTGAAGGAAAAATATGGCAAATTTGCTTTGATATTTGTGAAATTAGATAAACTAACAAAAGAATTAATAAAATTTAGACAAAACAAAATCCAGTTCAATTTTTTGAGACAGGGTCTCGCTTTGTAGTTGAGGTAGGCCCTGAGCTCATATGTAGCCCAGACAAGCCTCAAACTCAGCAATCCTCCTGCCTCTGCCTCCCGAGTGCTGGAATTACACACATGAGCCACCATGCCTGGCAATCCAATGTTATAATCTGTAGGGAGGACTGTAAATATTTTCAAATCTTTGTTTCAGTTTTAGAAAAAGAAATATACCAAATGCTTGCCCTAATTATTATTACATGAGCAAAATTATTTATGAATTAATATATTTCTGAATATGCACACTCTAAGGAAGCATTTTAAATTTTTATTTCAATAAATGAGTACTTTCAAATGCATATACCTCTTCTTTCATTCTGCATTCTGACTTTTTTTTAAATTCTGTTCAGGTAAAGGACATTTAATAAGAGAAACTGTCTCAAGGCCAAGCTTCGTAGTTATTTACTGTTCTTTCCTTTAAAACTAAGGAGTATTTTTATGTTTAAAATCTGCAAGGTGACAAGGAGGATACTAAAGTTGTCATCAGTGTCAAGAATGAGCCCAAATTTATCGTAAAGAAAGTGAAGGAAAAACATCTGAGACAGCTAATCTGGAAGAGATGGATGAAGATGCCTGGAGCAGAAATTCATACCAAAATGAAAAGAAATAATTCTGGAAGAATATGCTTTCTGGACTGCAAGGAGAAATAAAATTTACTCCCATAACATTCACAGAATTATGGTTATAAAGTGAACCATCTATCTGTCAGTCTTACTTTATGGGCAGGAAAATTAAGGGCCAAGGAAGTCCATTAATTTGCCATAATTCACACAGCACTTGGTCCAGAACCTTAGTCTGTTTGGTCCAGATGCCTTTCACTACATTTATCATTTCCACAACGTTCTGATTAGATCTGCACAATATTTGTTTCTATACCAGAACAACAGCTCATTCTCAAAGTTAGAAATAAACCAATTTAAATCAATCATACAATGTAGTTTAACAGTCAGATGTGAAGAAAAAGTTTTCCCTCCTGTGTATTACTCCCTGAGCAAGGCAATTTCTGTAACATGGAGACAAGTCTAACTTTATTTCTTATTAATTTTGCAAAGTGATTGATTATCAAAACAGAGTTCCTAGAATAATAGGAACTGTCTGAAAATATTACTTAGTTCACACTTGCCAATGCAGGCTGAGACGAGATTATTTTGTTAACCGAAATATTTTCACTTTAGAACAACGAAACTCTCAAATCCTAAGTAAATTTGTAAGACAAAAAGGTTTAACACTAGGTTACTTCAAATAAAAATGAGCTAATATGCTGCCCCTTTACTACATCACTGGTCTTTGTCTCATCACATTAAATATTTTCAAAGTTAGCAGGCATACATCTCCAAATAAAAAGTGAAAAAAATCTAAATCTTTAACATAAAATTTCAAGAGTAAGATCAAGGTAAGATCAAGTGTTCCGATTTTGTAACATTTTAAACGTTGGGGCTGGAGGTGTAGCTCAGTGGTAGAGAGCCTGCCTAGCAAGCTTGAGGCCCTGAATCCAAACCCTCAGCACTGCAAATACAGTGCAAAACATTTTAAACTTTGACAGAGCAATCAACTAAGAAATATTTACTTTCCTTGACAGTAAGATGTTTCAAGTATTAAAACATTTGTTTTTATTCCTCTTCTTATCAGGCAGACTTTGGAATGGAAAGAAAATTACTTCCTGGAAGGGGGTGATCAAAAGTGTCCTGTGGATGCCCAGCTCAGTCGGTGTGATTCTTCCAGAAGGGAGAAAACTGTGGAACTTCAGTTTTGGAAATGGGATTCCTATGAAAACAGGAGCCCAGCATAAAAAAGCAGAACTGACAACTGTAAAGGTAAAACTGCCATAGCCGTCAATTAAACTGTACCAAGAACATCACCAAGGAGAACCTACATGAGAATAATGTCAAAATTAAAAGATCAAATGAAAATATCAAAGTGCTATTAAACTCTCTCTAAATGTCAAGATCAACACAATAATTTGTGTAAGTTTATCCCAGGATAAATTCAATACCTAGACCGTTCAAGTCTAAGAGCAATAGCATCAAGCCATCACAATCCCCAGTTGGCCTTCCGGACTGCAAACATCTACCGGGCTGCTTCCCTGAATGATGTCAGTTAATAGACGAAACAAGAGAGCAGTTTGGAAGTGTTCATCGGACCAAAAAGCAAATACCTAAGCTGTAATTTGCTTCTAAAAGTGACAGAGCCAGTGTGCGGCACTGAGGTAGGAAGATGGCTCAGGCCCAGAACCTGGAAACCAGCTTGCACAACACAGCAAGGCTCTATCTCAGAATAAAGGGCAGGAAGGAAGGAAGGAGTGGGTTAAGAAGGACGGCAGGGAGTGAGGGAAGAGAAAGAAGAAAAATGACAGAACTGAGCAGTGCTAGCGGTGTTCGTGTCCACCAGGCAAGACCAAGATGTTCTTCTCAAATGTATACCATGCTTTTCACGTACCACAGTCCCAGCTCTGGGGAAGACGTTCAGAAGGGATTATCCCATGACCACTAAAAATACTATGCAGCAGAAGTCATCTTTCACAAACATAGAAATTGGTTTTTTTTTTTTTTTGAGACAGGGTCTCGCTTTATAGTTCAGGCTGGCCCTGAGCTCACTATGGTGCCCAGGCAAGCGCCGCGAACTCAGCAATCCTCCTGCCTCTGCCTCCCGAGTGCTGGGATGACAGGCATGAGCCACCACGTCCGGCAGAAATTGTTTTTTTGAGTAAATACAGAAAATACGACATCCTTAAGAGAAATGCTATTGATATTTGGAGTGGAAAGAAATAAGAAACTGATTTCAGCCAGGTCTGGTGGTGCACACCTGTAATCCCAGCACTTGAGAGGCTAACACAGAAGCATCGCTGAGTTCAAAGCCAGTCTGAACTGCACAGCAAGATGCTGTCTCAAAGAAAAGAAAAATAAAAACTGAACTCAATCGTTAGCTCTCACTAGCCATTAATGCTTGGAACTTAGACTGTAGAGACAATAATAACTGAAGATCTACTCTGCCTGCACAGACAAGTAAAAGGAAAGGTCTAAGGATCTAAATGCTTCGTTTTCATTCTTCACAACTAGGATAAATTCCAAATTAAATGTACAATCCAAACTTCCTACAGGAGCGCCTGCATTTGACTTTTGAAATGTCCAAAGACCCTGAACAATAAAAGGTGTAAGAGATAGTCGGCCTGAACTCATTTGTTGAAACTGAAAAAAAGCTCATGAGCAGTGTAGACTGCCTGCATGATTTTGTTTTTTAAAAATGAAACCTACAGGGCCGGAGGGTTAGCTCAGAGGTTCCAGCACCTGCCTCGCAAGCGCAAGGTCCTGAGTTCGATCCCCACATAGAATGCTGGGCGTGGAGACTCACACCCACCAGCAATCAATACCACATAGCACAGTGCCGGGCGTGGTGGCTCATGCCTGTAATCCCAGCACTCGGGAGGCAGAGACAGGAGGACTGCTGAGTTCAAGGCTTGCCTGGGCTCCATAATGAGCTCAGAGCCAGCCTGAACTACAAAGCCAGACCCTGTCTCAAAAAAAAAAAAAAAATGAAACCTACATTTATCCTGGCAAAAGCACTTGACATAGTACCTCAACCAAGAACTGCAGCCTCCATTTTTTCCCCGGGAGTGTCGAGGCTAGAGGACAGGAAGGGCTGGCACGTGGAGACTGGCACCTCCAATAGCAGGAACAGCACCTGACACTCAGAGCCAGGTCTGACTCATGGGGTCTAAATGTGCCCACAGCCCTCTGCGCAGGACACATCTCAAATGGTCATCCAGAAGTGGTAGAAGGAGTCATAGAAATACTACAGCTCTACTGATAGGCCAAAGCTAATGGTAGAATGATTACACCGAACACTGTTATTGGTGCTAATGCAGTGTCAATCACAAAACCCTTAAAGGAAATGCCTGCTTTTCTCATGAGCTACAAAAACTCCCAGAGATGTCAGATGGTTTTGACTAAATGCCAGCCTTACCATATAGCATGAGATTATCTCATCCTTAAAATGAAGTGACAAACTGTTATTTATTTTCACCAAAGGAATTAACAGAGGGATATGTTGTTCTTCCCTCCAGAGAATTTCCACCAGCTCTCTGAGTTGTGCTTTCCAGGCAGAGCCAGTGTACACGGAGGTAAGCCGCACGGGGCGAGCCTGCACTGACAGCCCTGCACAAGTCCCGGAGCATCTGCCCTTGAAAACAAAGGCCAGGCCCGACAACGACCAGGGGACTCTCAAGAGGAGACGTCGCTGGAATATGCAGCATGCACCACGGCACTGTGTAGTGCTCACTGCTGCAGGCAAACTAGCCAAAGCAGCTCCAATTCAGGGTGCTCAGGACTCACTTGTGAAAGCATTTATAAAAAGGGAAAAGAACTAAAGCTTGAAAAGTAGGCAGTCAATGGATTACACGCACATCTATCCATTTAATCCACTTTCACTGAACACTTTCTATGTGCCAAGCACTGTGCATACCACAAATGCCCTATTACTAACGTGTACAGGCAAGGAAATAGCGACGCCCAAATTGAGACAAACTCCCAAGTCCCTGCGCTTTTGATAAAGGTTGGGAGGAGAAGTTGCAGTGACAAGGCACAACTGTGGATGGACCGCATGCAAAGCAACCAAGGGGCAGCCTGCAGAAAGGAGGCAGCAAAATATAAGAAAACCCAGGTGTCATCACACACACACAGAGACACACACACACACACACACACACACACACACACACCAGTAATCGCAGCACTTGGGAGGCTGAGACAGGAGGATCATCTCAAAATCCAGATTAGCATGTGTGCATAATGAGGCCAACCTGAGCTACAAAGGAAGTATCTGTCTCAAAAACAAAAAGCAAAACAACAACAAAAACAAAAACAGAAGAGTAGGTAGCATAACCACTGACAGCCCAGGATCTCAGAGATGCTTCTCATGTGCTAATACACAGAAAATCTTGCACATAAGCACAGAATTAGAAAAACTAACTCTGCATACTGTTTAAGTAGTACTGCTTGCAAAAACGTACAGACATTAGCAGTGCCATTTTGAAACACAAAAACCAATAAACAAAACATACAACTGTATCGGATAGGTTGTTTTAAGATTTGGCAGATCTGCTACAGCAATTCCACCAAACTAAAAGTCACTCGTCTTAGCACGAAGGGGTGAGCCGCGTCAACAATGGGAAATGTCTGCCAGGAAAAGCAAAGAGCAAGTTAATGGATCACTTCTTAGCCAACATAATAATATTGCTATAATTAACAGCCTTATTAGCAGTAAACACATAGAAATGCATTTGAATTTCACAAATACAGCCTGAACAGGCATCCATGTTCGGGAACAATATTTAGCAAATACTTATTCAGATTATTAAGAGTAAAATGTTATACTCCCCCCGCCAACCCTGTACCAAGGATCCAACTCAGAACCTTGTACTTGCCAGGCAGACATGATGCCACCAAGCTACCTCCCTGACCCAAAATGTAACACTTTTATTTAAACTTGTATAAGTTGCTTCTTCGATGTCCAAACACAATGAATGATTTATATGTATTTATACTTCAAAGATCAAACACCATTCAACTCAACATAGTGCTTGCATGAAAATTACAAAGACAGTTCATGAAATATAACAAAACATATCTGACTGGTGCTACTTAAAAAGTTCAAAGACAGCCCAGGGATGCAGCTCAGTGGCACCAGTACTACCTGCCTGCCAAGTACATGGTCCTAAGTTCAATCCCTGTTTCTGCAAAAAAGATAAAGAAAAAGAAAAAAGCTCAAAGACACTAAGTATAATTATAGCAATGAAAACATTCAGTCATATAAAATTATCTAATATGAGGAATATAAAAATACAAAAAAGAATATAAAATACAGCCAGAATTTAATATGCAATGTTAGGAAGTTTTAAAACACATAACACAATTACAATATTTTCCCTTAATGAAAGAACAAATTGTAGGCAGATGGGTGAGGAAGGGAAGAATGTATCTTACATCTCACCACATCTTATGAGCACAGTTGTGATAGACAAACTGTGATTCTCACTCATCTACACATCAAGTAAGAAGAGCTGCGAATTCTTTTCGGAACCAATCAACATTTGTTTTCACTACAGGGTAACTAAATGGATTTTTTTTCCTTTGCTCTGCTGATACATAAACTGTCATTTAAAAGGAAACAAAGCAACACATTTGATTAGGTATAATTTATTTTAAAGGCATCTGCGGAAAAGTTAGCAATTTGCATGCTTAATGAAGGACAGGAAAGTAAAGAATCAATTACCACACACACAAGGTAATTTCGCTGAGCTATTTTTGTGTGTTCACTCCAACACCAAAAAGGAAAAGCATGTAATGTGACTAGACAAAACTATTTTCACGAATTTCTACAGTTGGTCCTGAGGAATATTTATAGGCAAGCTGCTGCACAGACGGGTGTGAGCCCAAAAAGAGCAATTTCTTCAGGAGGGTTTCAAAGCCACTACTTCAAATTAAAAAACAAACTTTTCAGAAGTAAATTTTAGAAAATACTTCAAGGTCTTTAAAGGTTGGCTAATTTTAATAATTCTACTTTCCTGCTAACATAACGGTGTTGTTTTGTTTTATCTTGTTTGTTTAAAGACAGGAGTCTTGCTGTTCAATTCAGGCTGGCCTTCAACAAAGTAAGAAGCCCTAGCTGGCCTTAAACTTGCTGCGATCCTCCTGCCTCAGCCTCACATGTGCTGGGATTCCAGGGGCGTGGCACCATGGTTAGCTCTTTAAAAGAAGTTTTACAAGTTTCTTGTAAGGGTTGTCGTTCTCCAGAGTATACTTTTATTTTGTTTTTTCCTTTTTTACTTGGTCCAAGTATGCTCTGCCAAGCCAGTTTCTCCTTTACTCTTCACTCTTACTTTTTGAAATAAATGTTGCTAACATTAAAAAATAAAATAGGGCCGAAGATGTAGCTCAGTGTTGCCACTCCTGCCCAGCAAACACAAGGTCCTGAGTTCAAATCCCAGTAATCCCCTCAAAAAAAATTTTTTTGTTGTTGTTGTTGTTTTTTTTTTTGAGACAGGGTCTCGCTTTGTAGTTCAGGCTGGCTCTGAGCTCACCATGTAGCCCAGGCAAGCCTTGAACTCAGCAATCCTCCTGTCTCTGCCTCCTGAGTGCTGGGATTACAGGCGTGAGCCACCACGCCCGGCTCCCTCAAAAAATTTTTAAAGAAAGATAAATAAATCTGTTTTGGAAAATGAAAAATATTTCTCATTGCTAAATAATTTCTATGTTTCCTTTCCTTTTTTTCTGTTTCTCTTTTTTCTTTCATAGTATCTTCTCCAAGGACTTGTTCTTTAATAGTGGTCAAAGGTAATACCCACCAAAGAGTAAATTATTAATTATGCAAATCTGTGTCACCGAGCTTTAAAGGGCATCCCAATTTATTGCTTTATAAACATGAACAAATGAACAGGTTAAGGAATTAATGAGTTAATCTGATAGCACACAGCAAAAAAAAAAAAAAAAGATACAAAACTAGCAAAAGAATCTGGTAGATTTAGAAACAAAACTACCTGAGCAAATTGAATCACAATCAGCTACAGTAAAAACAGCTACTTCTTCTGATGCAAAGAAGAAAAAAAGCAACTCCCTTGGGGCTTTCATATCAAAACACTAAACCACAATAACTTTGTCACTTGTCTTCACAGTGGCCAAAGTCTTGAGAAAGCAACTTACTGGTCTAGAAAGAAGAAACAGTCTGTTCCTGGTAGAGAATGCACTGAGCAACTTGAGAGAAAACTCTTCAGTGCTTCCTAACAAAGGGAGGGCAAGACCTCAGAGCTATGAACAATGTTTTTTAAAAACATCAGCTTTTCAATGAATTGATAGTTTTTAAATTTATCATTCATTAAAGGCACTGAAGAGTTGACTCTCAAAGAAAAGAAAATTCTACTCGCTACTCACATATGCCTGCATAGGAAAGGCTAGTATCACACTTCAGAGACAAAAACACCACTCCTAACAAACAGGGCAAGAAACTCTTATCTTTAATCAGAAAATTATTTCGGATGGATTTGGTAACTTTTCACTGCTGCCAAACTACCTCTCAGGTCCTTCCAGTGAGCTGGCTATAAAACAATACAGTTATTGAAGATAATTATCTACTCCACAAATTATTCATGATCTAGAATAATTTTTGAGGCTCATACTAAGTACGCAACTCACAACACCACAGGGTTAGGAAAGTGCTGTGGTGCCACCAGATACATAGGACCTTGATTTTTAGCAGCCAAAGCCTTAATGGTTGGAAATCCTGACATACCGGCATTCCACGCTGGGGGTGAGAAGCTCTGATGCCAAAACTTGTGCGTGCGGGGAGGTAATAAACACTAAACTAACCCTGAAACTGCAGGAGTTTGACACTGTCCAGGCTGACGACCACATCGCAGCATTCACACAAGTGTGGCTGGTCTGGCTGTGCCGTCCCGAGGAACGCAGGCTGCTGAGAACGTGTCCAGCCCTCTGCTAAGGCTCTTTCTCCTCCATGTGCATCACATGCACAGAAAGCTGAACAGGCGAAGAAATGGCCTCGCCACTTCCACCCTGACTCCACTGCGACTCAGTCTCCTTGGGGGTCTGGGAAACGTAGTCTGGCTACAGACCCGGCCAGAAAGGGATTGATGAGCACAAGAGAAGTCAGTAGCATGTCGCAGTCATGCATTTGGCTTAATGTAAAATTTAATTACTTTGGAAAGTCCTGAACTACAGAAACTCACTTCTCAGTGACAATGCCATTAATTAGAAATTAATAGCAGAGCCAACCAACTGTAGGTAACTTTCAAGCAGATTTCAGTAATCAAAAAAAAAAAAAAAAAAAAACCTCAGAAACAGCTGTTCGGTCCAGCTGTCACTCACTCATCCTTCCACTGAAACTTTCACCAAGAAAACACATATTTTAAGTGGAAGCGAAGAAGAAGCAAACAGCTTTGGCGTGGAAAACAGTGTGATTCATCTACTTAGTCACATTTCTTAATAGCGTTACATTACACAGAAACGAAATTTTTAGAACATAATATAAATATGTAAAGAACATAAAAAAACATAGAGCAGAATGGAGTATGTTAAAAGAAGTGCCTCAAGAAGAGTGTGGTACCAGTGTGACTCATTATTTTTGCACGCAAAGGCATGATTTCTCACCAACCGACAATTCTTTTACTTTAATGAGAAGGCCCTCCTGAAGTCACTGCCCCTTTTTATAAGGCAGCACTGCATTAAACACCACCTGAAACATCAGGAAAGGGCAGCTGCGCCCCGCCCACCTGAACGAACCAGTGGGCCACAATCAAGGGCACAGGACAAGGAAAGTGGTTATTTTAAAAGGTCACAGGGCCAGAGATTTAGCTCAGTGACTCCAGTGCCTGCCTAGCAAGCACAAGGTCCCCAGTTTGATCCCCAGTAACCACATACAGCAATACCGAGTGTGGTAACTCAGTCCATCAGCGATCAGTACCACATACCACAAATGCCGGGCGTGGTGGCTCACGCCTGTAATCCCAGCACTCAGGAGGCAAAGGCAGGAGGATCGCTGAGTTCGAGACTTGCCTGCACTACACAGTGAGCTCAGGGCCAGCCTCAACTACAAAGCAAAACCCTGTCTCAAGAAAAAAAAAGAAAAGTCACAGACCCTTGACTTTTAGAACTAGAAAAAGAATCACTGAATTGAATACTTTCTTTCACAATTATTTCACACCTGTATGCTGAAAAGTATGTGGACTACACACCAAAAGCCACCATTTGCTTACTGCTTCTTAAATCCCTGGCCAATATTCATGTTTTCATAAATTATGTATCAAGTATGGTCACATTACAAATGCTATCTCTTCCTCCAAGGAAGAAACAACCTAGAGTCTCCCTCACCCACTGGTACTTAAATGGCCGGTTTTACCACAACAGAAGAGGCACTCACTGCAGCACCCTCCAATCAACAACTATCCTAAGATGAATTGTCCATTAGAGCCAAGCTGCTGCCTCTGGAAAGTTTCACACTGAGGGATACTCAAGGATCTGAAAGACTTTACCCAATCTGAAACACATTTCATACTCACCCTACAGAGGCTTGTCCCTCTGAAATCTGCCTGTGGTCTTATTGGAAAACTGAAGTCTTCAGGAGCGATTACTGTCTCTCTCAGAAGACTGGATTGAATACCCCAGGACTGGCCTGAGGTCTGTCTCTTGGATACAGCTGCTCGCCCTCCCACTTTGCCACTACATGATGACATCACATGGGCCAGGATGCACCAGCCTCCCAAACGGTAGCTTAATTTTCTTCTCCCCTGTAACAAAGGCGCTGACTGGGGCATTCTATTAGCAAACCAGCAAATAAACTGAGACGCACTCACTGGGGAAGGTGGAAAATCGATCCTTTTTCCCTCAAATAAATTCATTCCCAATTAGATTGCTCCCATCACTCCAAGCAGAAGACAGTGTAAAACAGCATGCATGGCAGTAAACAGTGGTGTCGTGGATGACCGCATGGACTACGCTGTGTAAGCACTCCAGGCAGGGGCTCCTAAGGGACCGGTTATCTGGCTTACACTCCGCTCGGGAAAAGCTGCACCCCAGGGTGGGTGCGACTAGAGAAGAGACCCCCTTTCCTGGATTCAGTGTCTGACACTACTCATAGGGACAGAGGAAAAAGCAAAGCGCACTTTGAGGAAATATAGATTCCTGTGGTGTCAGAGGCTGGACATATTGGTCAATACTGCTTGACCTCAGTGTTTTACCCTGGAATGTGATTGCAATACATTGACTAGATTTCCCAGCCTCTTCTGCTCTGAAGAATTATGATATAATTATATCCTAGTCAAAATGTGCGATGGTTAATCTTGACTGTCAACTTGATTGGACTTGGACTCTAGACTTCTGAGCAATGCTGAAACTACTGAGACTCTGGAGAATAAATTCGTACTTTTTCAGTTAAGCTACTGGGCACAATTATAAATCCTGTGTTTGCTTGGAAATTAACCACTATTTAAGATGAGATATTATGTCAGATGGACAAGAGAAGGACTTGTGACATTACCTAGAGAGATCAGTTTATGAGGGCACTAAGCTCATCGGTGAGTCGGTCTCTTAGAAAGGGGACTGGGCAGAGGAAGCCAATCACGGGGGCCTGCCTCTGAGGGGCTCACGCCTATAACCCCAGCACTCGGGAGGCAGAGGCAGGAGGACTGCTGAGTTTGAGGCTTGCCCAGGCTACATAGTGAGCTCGGGCCAGCCTGAACTACAAAGTGAGACAATGTCTCAAAAAAAAAATTAGTGAATATTTTACCAAACCCCTATAATTTGAGAACTTCCATGTTACACGAGCATTAGTTCATTTAGCCACCAAAGCCTGCGATGAGCAGATAAAAAAATTACAGTCACCATGTGGATGGAGTATTAAATAATGTTAAGGAAAATTTACAGGAGGTCCTTGCCTTAGACTAAATTCCCTCACTAGGCTCAAGAGACCAAACTAAACCAGGATGGAGACACTCAGATTAAGCAGCCATAATCAAATTGAGTCGTAAAACAGGTAATTCCTTAGGAAAATTAGATTAATACCAACCACAAGAAAGGGACCTAGTCTACCTGAGATGCATGATTTTAAAAGTCACCTCCGTTTGGGCCAGAGGGTTAGCTCAGTGGTTCTGGCACCTGCCTTGCAAGCGCAAGGCCCTGAGTTTGATCCCCAGTAACCACGTACAATGCTGGGCATGGTGACTCATGCCCACCAGCCATCAATACCACATACCACAGCACCAGGAGTGGTGGCTCACGCCTGTAATCTCAGCACTCGGGAGGCAGAGACAGGAGGATTGCTGAGTTCGAAGTTTGCCTAGGCTATATAGTGAGCTCAGGGCCAGCCTGAACTACAAAGCGAGACCCTGTCTAAAAAAAAAAAGTCACCTCCGTTTTAACCTTCTAAAGAAAAGTGACTTTTGTTCTCCGGTCAACCCTTTCTTGTCTATAAGGCCAACTCCTCCACTTAGTTCCGCAGCGTACCTTCGTACTTCTGCCCAATTCATGAATCGCTAAGAAAAGCCAATCAGATCATTAGGCTCAGTTTGTTAAACTGTGCTCTCTGACATTCGGCCCCACCCTATATTATACAATCACTGCCTGGCTCAGCTCAGAAAGCTCTAGGCCAGGTCAGCTCGCCATCTCCCTCTGTAATTTAACCTCCTTTGTGTTCCAGGGGAGGAAAAAACCAGCCTCTTCCTTTCTCCCCAGAAGATTCCAGGTAACAATTCTCAGTCTCCATGTGGAAACATAGAGGTCTAATACGACCACTCTAAAATACAGTAAATTTTTGGTTAAAAAAAGTACTCATTTTGTTAAAACATAATACATAAGATATTCTTGGTACAACAGCATTTCATTTATGCAGATGTACACTGTGCAAATGGTAATTAAAGGAGAATAAAGTAAGAGAAAGCTGGGGACTCAGCCTGTAAAATAAGGTTCTGATACAATGTTCATCTTTAGCTCATAATAGATAAATAAGGCAGATGTGAATCCCAGTGAGAAAATCTGGATTATTTTTAGTTAAAGAGAGTGAAAAAGAAGATCTGAATACATTTGACTGAAAAGACCTAAGTGTTACAATTTCCAATTTCACATAAATATGGGAACTTGCTAATATAAGTTAAATTGTAAACATAATTTAAATACCAGTTTTTAAATTCCCTTAATATTTACTCCTTCCTTCTCTCGCTATGGCCAGGATACAACAGGTCTAGAGAACAAAAAGCTTTCTGAGAGGCTGAGGCAGAGGACTGCTGCAAGTTTGAGGCAAGCCTGGGCTACACAGTGATATCAGAGCCAGGCGCAAACTATAAAGCAAGACCCTGTCTCAAAAAAAAGAAAAGAACCCTCTTTAAAGCTGCAAGTTTTAAAATTGTGATGAATTGTATTCATTTGATTCCTGACTGAATGACCGGTTTTGGCAATCTGTTTTTCTTTTTTTTCGGTGTGTTTTGCGACAAGGTCTCACTTTGTAGTTCAGGCTGGCCCTCAGCTCACTATGTAGCTCAGGCAAGCCTCAAACTACAGCAATCCTCCTGCCTCTGCCTCCCGAGTACTGGGATTACAGATGTGAGCCACCAGGCCCAGCCTTGCAGTCTGTGGTACTGATTGCTGGTGGGCGTGAGCCACCACGTCTGGCACTATTGTATGTGGTTACTGGGGATAGAACCAGGGACCCTACGCTTGCTAGGTAGGCACTGGAATCACTGAGCTAAATTACATCTCTGGCCTGAGTTTTGGCAATCTTTATTTGCAATAATCTCTAGTTTTCATAAAAGGTTCTAAGGAATACCACAGCACTCTGACACATGCTCACTCTCCAAGAAAAGTACGCACTGCGATTTCCTTTCTCTCTTCCAACACGAGGAAGGAGTTCATGAAAGTCGGAACAAATTCCTAGAAAGTTCATGAAAGTATACATGAATCCTGTTTCCCGGTGAGCTTGTGTAAAGATGAGAGTAAAGGGAGAAAAGAAAGCAGACACTGACAAAGACAGGAGGAAAAAGAAAGCAATCAGTGGGAAGGTGCCCGACACTTGGAGAAGCGGATGTGGGATCAGGGCGGGGATTAGGCAATGGCGGGTCCCGCCTCAGAGGAAGCAAGCTGGGGCCTCAGACACTAGACTGCAGAAACGAGGTGGGAATGGAGGCCGCTGAACGGGAGGCCCACACTCCTTCCCAGGACAGCGCCTTCTGTCCACAGACCTGCAGATCCACAGGCCCGGCCCACACGCCACAGTCTGCAGTGATTCTGGCAGCAGTATAACCTCCCACAGCTCATTTCCACATTTCTAAAATGGAAATAATACGTATCTGTTCACTCTTGCTATTTTAAAAAAAAAAAAGGTACCCAAAATTCAGTGCCTTAAAATGACACAAATTTATTTTCTTACTCTAGTCCTGCAGAATAGATTTCCAAGGTGGGTTTGAATAGGACAAAAGTATCAGTGAGGTGTCAGCAAGACTATGCTCCCCGCAGAGGCTCTAGGGTAAAACCCATTTCCTGGTCTTCTGAGCAGTGCATACAGAAGATCATGTGCCCATCTTGGTGGCCATGATTCTACTTAGCAGATAACCGAAGAAATCAAATGAGATTCCCCAGAAACAACAGCCCAGAAGTGCTCAATCCCAGGAGCAGCCAGTGTGCAAACAACACTTCTGAGACCTCTAGAGATGGGCAACTCTGGGACACCTCACAACAGGCTTATGACACGCAGACAACTATTGTACCCATTTTTCAGACAAGGAAAATACAGCACAATGGCTACACCTCAATCAAACCGAACCGCTGATGGAGAAGTTCAGCAATCTGGTTTCCATCCTTGTTCACTTAACCACCTGGTAAACATGGGGTCAATTTTAGTTGTTATTACTATACTTCTATATTCGGATTATGCTAATTTCACACCCACTAACATACATAATTTTTAAAAAAAAAACAAGCATTATGATCAAGACCAAAATTTTTAAAAAGAAAAAATATATATGTTTCTTCTCACCAGATCTGTCTGGTTCCCGGCCTATATGCTCCCTGGCTCCTCCCATTTATCTATGCTGTAGCTTCCAACTCTCTAACATGCTGCAGTGTCGGCTCGTCAGCTCTGACCTGGTCTGGGCGCCTTGAGACGGGGACTTTCCATACCCGTAGACTGTCGTCCTCCTCTGCGCTTGCAAAATGACTGCGTAAAGTAATTATGAGCTACAGTACTTTAAAAAGCCTGGCCAACCATTTTGTCAAGAGTCTTTAGAACTATTACTATTTTGTACATTTCTTTAAATAAAACTTAAGAAAATAACCTAGTGAACATGAAGTGCAGTAAATTCTAAGGGTTCGTGTTTATTTTTGTTTCTGTAATCCACGTACAATAACCAGAGCACTAACAACAGGAGCAATTTATTTGGTTGTTTTACAGGTGTTTCACAAAACAGTACATTTTCACTGCAGAAATATAAAAAACCCTTGCTCAAAGATTTTCTAAATAAAATCCTAATTATGCCTAAGAACCTTAAGACATCTACAGAATGGTAATCAATAGCTATAAGTCAGCACTGACCTACTATTTTGGACAAAATATGCCATTCCTATTTCAAATCATGTTTTAATAAAGACTAATAAAATGTTCTGTAAATCCATAAAGAAAGAAATCATTTTATTTTCTAAACTGTGTGGTACAGGGTGGAAGAGGTAATGTGCTCCTTGGTAGGCCCTTGGGCTTACAACAGGTGCCTCGAGGCCAGCTTCACTTCCTGGTCACAAAATATCTAAAGCAGAAACTTTTTGTGTGTTTGCCTTCATGAAAGCAAGGGAGTCAGTCAGTCCCAAAGCCTTAGCAAATCCCTCATACCTCACATGTGAGCTCCATATCCAGGCTTTAATCTCTCAGGGTTGGCGCAACTAACAGCGGGCACCAAGAAACACAAGGCACATGGCTGGACTAAAATCAATAGCTTGTTTTGTTTTGTTTTGTTCTGTTTTTTGAGACAGGGTTTCATGAGATTGTAGGTGTGCACCACCACACCCAGCTAAATTCAACAGTTTTTATCCCGAGTTGGAGAGTCTCTCAGACTTAGCACTGGGCAATTTCTAGAACAAAACTGGTATTCTCTTAGCATGAAAAAGGAAGAAAGGTAACAATGTTTACTATAACTTTGGCCAAATT
Organism: Thryonomys swinderianus; assembly: GCA_004025085.1. Lineage (NCBI taxonomy): Eukaryota > Metazoa > Chordata > Mammalia > Rodentia > Thryonomyidae > Thryonomys > Thryonomys swinderianus. Next base: position 18,643 of record PVIC010014716.1, on the reverse strand, counting down.
ACATGAGAAGGTAGTCTGAGGGCAGAAAGGTTCATAATAATGCAGTTGTGTTTGCCATTTTATAAAGAAACAGTAATTAAAAAAGCAATTCACTTTCCAAAGTGAATTAGAAAACATGTATCCTGAGGTTAGGGAGGCACTGACACATATATACTTGAACATGCATAGACAGAGGTATGTATATAGATATAAAAAAGGCAACTGTTGACAAAAGACAGGAAGATAAACAGCTGGTTAACAAGTCACTTGAACCACAGACGGTTAGGTATAATCATTTTTAATCAGATACACAAGTTGTAGACACAAACCAAATTATGCTCTTTTTCTAAAGTGAATACCAGAGTTACACTGCTAACTCCATTATGTTTAAGTATTAATACTCTGAGTGCCAGGCGTGGTGGCTCACGCCTGTAATCCCAGCACTCGGGAGGCAGAGATGGGAGGACTGCTGAGTTCCACGCTTGCCTGGGCTACATAGTGAGCTCAGAGCCAGCCTGAACTACAAAGCGAGACCCTGTCTCAAAAAAAAAAAGTACTAATACTCTGAAAAAAGGACCCTGAAATCCAAGAAAATTTGCATATGAAAGTGTATGTGCACACACACACATGCGCACACACACACAGAGTACACACAAAAGCAACCTCTTTGTGATCTTTCTCCAAAAAGTTTTCTCCTGGACCAGAAATGAGAATTAGCAGAAGTCAATGAGTTGCCATGGAGTAATCAATCCACTGCAGATCACTGATTCTTTTACGTAAAAAAGTCTTTTCTTAGAAGGAAATCGAAGGATTTATTTTTAAATCAAAAGATACAAACAAGAAATACGTGGCTATAAAGTGGCACACACCTAATGACCCAGCATTTAGAAAGCTGAAGGAGAAAAATCTGTTGAATCAGGAGTTTAAGATCAGCATGCACAACATTGGAAACTCCATTTCAAAAAGAAATAATAAAGACAGTAAGTACGTGAGTAGTCTCTGTGACAGTGGCAAAGGCAATGACTGCCTTATCACCTAGTAAGAGATAAAAAACCAGGGGAATGCTGGGTGTGGTGGCTCATGCCAGTAATCCCAGCACTCCGGAGGCAGAGGCAGGAGGACTGCCTCAAATTTAAGGTCAGCATGGACTATATAGTGAGCTCAGGGGTCAGCCTGAACTACAGAGCGAGACCCTGTCTCAAAAAAACTTAAAAAGAAAAAAATCAGGGGAACATTGACTTGAAAACCCACAGGGCAGCAAAACAATTTAAAAATCTATTTACAGCCGGGCTTGGTGGCTCATGCCTGTAATCTCAGCACTCGGGAGGCAGAGACAGGAGGATTGCTGAGTTCGAGGCTTGCCTGGGCTCCATAGTGAGTCAGAGCCAGCCTGAACTACAAAGCGAGACCCTGTCTCAAAAAAAAAAAAAAATCTATTTACACTTCAAATTAAATAAGACATGCAAAACGGTCTCCAAAAATGTGCTTATAAGTAAAGAGGCAAAAGAAGGTGCTTGTCCTTATGCCACGCTCCACCAGAACAAGGGTCTGAGAGCCGACGGCTCCCCACGCTGCTCCGTCCCCTCCACAGCTGTGTCTGGACTGGCCCAGTCCCCAACCTCCTCTCCGCTTTAGTGCTCATGCCTTGATTATACAGGCTTTACTTTCTTGGAAAATTTGTTTATTCTCACTTAAAAGCAGCCAAATTCCAAGTGATCGCACAGATGGAACCAAGGACAGTGCGCCAGATTCCTTTACCAGGTCCCCTAGATCAACCTTGTCAAGGGAGTTCATAATGCAACACAAATTTAGGGAGCTGCTAAATCTCATGTGACTCCTAGCCACGGCCCGCCGGACTGGCTCTCTGGAGACGGGCCTGACTGTGGCTTCCTCTGCTCTGACCCTTCTTAGCTTGAAGCAGCTTCTTCTCCTCAGAGGGGAGAATATTACACACAGCTAAATTAGGTAGAAGCTGTATAGGCCATCAACAGGGCTGGAGCGAGTCAGTGTGGAGGATGGGAACACATCAGAAACCGGCTGGAAGCACATCTGAAGAAGATCAAAGTTACCACCGCCAGATTAATACATTTCTATAAGGAAGCTTGAGATGATTGGTCCCACCCTTTTGAGATTTCCCTTATACATAAAACGTCTCATCAGGGTTGAACCATCTTCTCCCATCCACTAAGACTGAGAAAACTAAGCCTATAGATTATCCTTCAGAGTTATTGATGTCACCCACAGCCCTTGCCTACTGGGTCAGTATTAATGAACTGGCTACCCTGGTAATGGTACCGAATGACTATACTTTGGCCCATGTTGTACCCGCCCCCTCATGACTCTGCTTTATAAAACTTCCTCAGAGAAGTGGCATCCTTGGCAACCCATTCAGGACCTCACTTGTCTCTTAGGAGATATTCTTGTTCTCCATTCTTATTCCCCAATAAATTTTCCTCATTACAGAAACGGGCAGGTGCTGATTTCATCACCTTTAAACAACTGAGGAAGGGGCTGGACATGATGGCCACACCTGTAATCCCAGCATCCTGGGAGGCTAAAGCAGAAGGACCATAAATTTCACCCCACCCTAATAAGATGCTGTCTTGAAATAAAAAGTTTTAAAAGGGCTCAGGGTGTAGCACAATCACAAAACCCTGGGTTCGATTGCCAGTACTATAACAAAGACAGACAAATAGATACACTCAATCCATCCAGCTACCCCTGATTTTTCTTCTGTCTGTATCACTCTGTTCTGGTCTGTTGGGTGTTGCTGTCTCTCTTTTCTACTTCCCTCTTCCACATTTCAGACATTGGTGTTTTCCCGGGCAGACAGGCTTCAGGAAGCACCTGGGGACCAGGGTGCTGCTGCCGATGTGGAGCCGGCCTGGCGCCTGCCAGCCCAAGTGTCAGTGATGAATGACGCTGCCGGCCAGAGGCGCGCTGCTCCTGACCATCCTCCACTGCCTCGTAAATGTGGCCAGGCAGCATACGATCACTACATACTGAGAAAAGCCTTCTCTGTGACGCAAAATCAAAACAACAAGAGAAACCTGGAGAACACAGAAAAGGATGAGGAAAACAGAAGAAATTTCAATCGATATAGAGATACAGATGGCCAGAAAGTACTGAGCACATGAAACAAGAAGAAAATGCTCTGAAAAGTAGTTTCAAAAGAAATTTTAAGGAAAGAAACAAGAGAAGTAAGAAAGATCTTGCTATGGTGGCACAAGATCCCAGCACTCTGGGAGGCCAAGGCAGGAGAATCCTTAACTTTGAGACCGCTGTGAGAAACTGAGCAAATCAGTGAGATCATCTCAGAATAAAAAATGAAAAAAGGCACCCCTAAATTTTAATATACTTTACTGAAAATTTTAAAATTCAATAAATTTTGGAAAATAAAATTGAAGCACTCTTCTAAAGGCTGAGTAAGAGATGAGAGATGAAAATACGAAACAGAAGATTACTTAGAGAGCTCAGAAGTAGGTCCCTGAAAAAAGGAACCGAAAGAGGTAAAGAAATGTTATGAAATAATACTAGTGAGTGTTCAAGAACAGGTATGTTTGCTTTAAAAGCCTGTATAAAGACCAAGCCAGGTAAGCACTTTCAAAAAGTCTATACCACATCACATCATTAAAATGTTAGAACTTGAGAAACAAAGCAAAGATCTGAAATACTTCTAAAAATACATAAAGACAGCCAGGCGTGGTGGCTCACGCCTGTAATCCCAGCACTCGGGAGGCAGAGACAGGATTGCTGAGTTCGAGGCTTGCCTGGGCTACATAGTGAGCTCAGAGCTAGCCTGAACTACAAAGCGAGACCCTGTCTCAAAAAATACATAAAGACAAGTGACATACAAATCAGAAAACCAGCTAAAGTATTCAAGATACTGGACTGTGAGTGAGCAATGTCTTCAAAATTATGAGTTCTAACACAGCGAGTTCTAACACAGAATTCCACACCACTCAACATATTAATTAAAAGACTAAATATTTTTCTGCATGCTCATGTGCCATTTCTTCTTAGCTTCAGAATGTATGTTACAACAAGACAAGCATGCAGCAACCGGCAAACAAAAGGATACAACACAAAGCTATCTCAGAGGACAAGAGAAGCAATCAAAACCTGCAGAGAACTCATCTCAGAATAAAGGTCGCCGGGCGTGGTGGCTCATGCCTGTAATCCCAGCACTCGGGAGGCAGAGGCAGGAGGATTGCTGAGTTCCAGGCTTGCCTGGGCTACATAGTGAGCTGAGGGCCAGCCTGAACTACAAAGCGAGACCCTGTCTCAAAAAAAAAAAAAATTAAGGGGGTGGGGGAGAATCAAGCCCTGAGGAGGCTAAAAGAATTGGGAAAGAGGTGAGAAGGAAACATCACTGAGAATGTATTCGATGCACATGACCCTATGAGTAAATAACTGGGAGCGATGATACATGTCCCTACACCGTGGGGTGAAAACAATTAATATATGGCATAATGAAAGCTAACAGGGAGATCATAAGCAATTTTTAACTCTAGGAAAAATAAAAACTCGTAGGAGGAAACTATATATAGTCACAGTATTCATAGTACAGTCATGATACTGCACCACTAACTACTGATGTAACCGAAGTGTCACACCACGACGTGAGAGACGGTGGCGAAGAAGACGTCAGACAGCTGAAGACTCCTTGGGGAACAGACGTGCAACAGAAAGCACCCAGGGCCCATGCCAGCGAAGAGCAATGGGAGCAGACTGTTTCAAACTAGGGCGGATACAGTTAATACAAGACTCATGGTGCCCATGTTTTAACAAGTCTTTACCTGAATAAATAACTCCCTGTTGATGGCAAGAGGCAATCAGAGCAAACAGACATTGTGTTCAATGAAAACAACACAGATGGTCCCTGGATCCACTCCCCCCCATCCGACCCAAAAGTACTCTCTGGAATATCTTCCAAGAAGTAAATTTTCAGTGAATTTAACTAATTATTTTCAGATCGCAAAGAATAAATTCTAATAACTTAGGAACTTTAAATCAAACTTTTGTCTTTAAGAAAAGCCTCATACATTCTAGGTAGTGATCATATCTTTTATCACTTTGAAATGAAGATTTAAAAATCTAAATTTGAGGGCCAGGGATGTAGCTCAGGGGCACCGTGTCTGCCTGGCAAGCACAAGGGCCTCACTTCCATCCCCGGTACCAAAAAGAAAAAAAAAACACATCTAAATGTAAAGCATGAAGGTGATGTAGATGTACTCTAAAAGAATCCGCAATTTCTATATATCAAGGAAAGTGTCTCTCTTGCATGAATTGGGCTTTGGAAGACAAACTACTGACTGATTATATATTTATGTTAATTGAATGATGAGTTATACACTCTGTCTAAAGAACTATGCTTACATTATACATAAACAACAATTTACACTGATGCATGGCTGACAAGCATCTGATTTATTAAATCAATAAGTGGTTTTATAAATGTGCATAAAAAGATTTTCCATCAGTTTATGAATATATTGATTCAGTGAACTATATAAATATATGCAAATCTAACAGTGAGACAAGAATAACCAGTAAAAAAGTAGCCATATAGATTTTTGTGTAAATTATGAAACCCTTGAGTAGTGATTTCATAAGCAAGATATATTTGTACCAGTGTATGAAAATCACAGAAATAAGTCACTGTATGCTACCATCTTAATGCACTAAAAAATTAGGTTACCCAAGTTTTACTTAAGTACATACACTATGAAAACAAGATATGTGACAAAATGAACATTGTCATACTCTTCTTTTTCTTATTATTACTACACAAGTATGTATATCCATATTATAGTGTATTATAACTGCTTGTTAGAAATGAGAAAGACTTACCACTAAAGATCACAAAGATCCTGGATTTAAGCTTCAAACCCTCAAACATTGTTCTTAACCACTAAAATTGTTAAGTCGGCTTATTTCTGACATTTAGTGCCATAAGAAGGTTATAATCAGACATAACCAATAAGACAAGGGGAGAATTAAATAACTTTTTAGATAAAAGAAAACTGATGCAGACATGAGAAGTTTTGCATCCCAAAACCCCACTATTCATAATATAATCTTAAAATTTATCAAGAAAAATACTTAAAACTCTATAAAATAAATGTACAATATGTAACTTCACAAAAATAATTGAAAAATGTTCAAACTAGCTAACAATCAGTAGAGGCAAATTAAAATAGTGAAACGATTTAACATACCAGTGGCACAAAATTTAAAATATGGCATCAGTTATTGGTAAAACAGCAAAGTAATACATTTCTGCAGAGTATAAATTAATAGATCCAACTTGCAAAGCAATTGTTGAGCATAAGCCTATTTTATCCAACAATTCCATTTTTAAAATCTATCCTAGGAGACAGGATTTAGCTCACTGGTTCTGGTGTCTGCCTAGCAAGCCCAAGGTCCCATCTCCGTACCACACACCGCAATGCCAGCCACTGTAATCCCAGCACTCGGGAGGCAAAGCCAGGAGGATTGCTGTTGAGTTCAAATCTACCCGGGGCTACATAGTAAGTTCAGTGCCATCCTAAACTATATAAAACGAGACGGTGTCTCAAAAAATAAAAAATAAAATCTATCCTAGAGAGATTCTCACACAAATACATAAGAAGTGATTCAAAATTTTTCAATTCAAAGCTGCACAGATACACAAGCTGTAGTTTATTCGTCCTATTAAACTGAACCAGATCTACTTGAAAGGCATATCTGAAAGAGGAGCAAAAATCCAGTTTACAAGAATACGTAAAATGCAAAAGTGCAAATACAAAAATTGAAACATGCCCAAGATAACAGTATGTGTTGTTCATGAATACATGTGCAGTCAGTGTTCAAAAATGTGCTTGGAAATGGTGTTCGACAACTTGAGGACAGTGATTTCCTCCAGTTATAAAGAGCTGGGGGGGGGGGGGCGCGCGCAGAGGATTAGCTCAGTGGTTCCGGCGCCTGTCTCCCAAACTCAAGGTCCTGAGTTCATCCGGTAACCACATACAATGCTGGGCATGGTGACTCACACCCACCAGCAATCAATACCACACACCATAGTGCCAGGCATGGTGGCTCACGCCTGTAATCCCAGCACTCGGGAGGCAGAGGCAGGAGGATTGCTGAGTTCAAGGCTTGCATGGGCTATATAGTGAGCTCAGAGCCAGCCTGAGCTACAAAGTGAGACCCTGTCTCAAAAAAAAAAAAGGAGCTGGGGGGCTGGGTTAGCTATACCTGTAACACTTGACTTCTTTAAAAGAGAGACAGCACAGAGATAGAAAAAAATCAAACTAACATGCAAATAGCACTAGTTCCTACTTCTCAAAGTAAGATTATTTAGTACAAACTTTTTCTGTAGATTTGCAATGCTCATTACAAATACTTAAAAACAAATTATACTAAAAACTTAGTAACAAAACAGTATAAGTACCCATCCTAATTTCAAACAATTGTCTAACAGTAGAACAATTCCTCTCTAATGAACGTAACAAAAGGTCAAATGTTTCCAAAGTAGACAAGGGTCATGTTTTTCAAAATAATGTGATCCTCAAAGTACAGTACCCTCAAAAGTATGTTTAAGCGGTGTCTTAATTTGAAACGTAAAATGACACTGTTAATGACAGTATCAAGGTGCACATAGTAACTCTTTAGAAAATGCTCAGTATTATTGAAGAAATCTTTTATGCATATCAAAAAATCAAGACATTGAAATTTAAACATGGAACTTGGCCAACTCAAAACAATCATATATTGAAGATTTAAAATACAGCAAAACTTCAAATTTTAACAATCTACAAATATTTGTCTAACTTCCAGCACCCTCTTCTCCCCATCCTTTGTACAGGACCCATTACTGCACTTACTTCTATTATCCGGAAGATGCAAGCACCTCCACCCTCGGGGCTTTTCCAAAGGCTCTTCTTCACTGCTGAGATGCCTCATTTACTCCTCCCATCTCATGTTCAAAATGTTTTTCACCTGAAAACTTCCCTAACTTGTCTGACGTCCAACACCTAAGAGAACTTCCACTCCTTCATTTCACTGTATATTATTCTCTTTGATAGGTGTTTTTGCATATTGTTTTATTCAAGCCAAGAAATTAATATAAGTACAGATATCGATTTTATCCATCCTTCAATACCTTTTCTCAGACTGAATAGACACACAAGAATTGATTGGATAAATGAATAAACTTTTTAAATGGAGTAGCACCACACCTCTCTCACAAGCAAAAGGTCCTGCTTTTGATCCCTAGTACTGGAAAAAAAAAAAAAAAGGAAAGAAAGGAAAGTAAAATGGGTGAAAATGGACAACAAAAAAAGAATGTGTTGCTTCAGAAAATTTAAAATGATCACCTTAATACTGAAATCACGAATTTAAGTTCATCCAAACTGGGTTTATAAGAGCAATGCAGGTTGATTTTAGAATTATTATCTATATACTATTACTACTATACACATTACCTCTACACTACAATTTGAGTAATCATTTCATTTGGAAATTTACAGCATCAATGACAGCTATTCCAACAGCAAACTACAGGATTCTAACAATGACTTGATTTGGGAACACCACAACTCTAATCTCACCAAAACCTAATCTCCTCAAAACTATCCCTGCCAAACTGCCACACCTGCCTGCTGCCGTCACGTGGCAGCAGCTGGACGCTGGCCGCCGAGCCACACAGAATCCAAATCCCTCCCTCCTATTTTACCTGGGTGTCACTTCAGCTATGTCCCAGTTTCCTGGACCATAAAGAAAAGATTACAGTAGTAATCTTTTAGTAATTAATGTAACAGACTGCCATACTGAATGATTTAATATAAAAAATTATTTAGGGGCCGGAGATTTAGCTCAGTGGTTCCGGGAGCCTGCCTCGCAAACCCAAGGCCCTGAGTTCGATCCCAGTAACCACGCCCACCAGTAATCAATACCACACCACAGTGCCGGGCGTGGTGGCTCACGCCTGTCATCCCAGCACTAGGGAGGCAGAGACAGGAGGATTGCTGAGTTTGAGGCTTGCCTGGGCTCCATAGTGAGCTGAGGGCCAGCCTGAACTACAAAGCAAGACCCTGTCTCAAAAAAAAAAAAAAAAAATGCAATATTGAAGTCATTGCTGAGAGTCTTTAGAGTTGAATACACAGTAAGTAAGGCTTCAAATAAAGGCCCATGTGCTCACCCAGGTGTACAATAACAGTACTTACACCTCATGGGATTTTATCAAAACAGCAGAAACATAAGAAACGTTTTCTGAGTATGACCTGGAATAAAAAGTAACAGTGACCTCGTAGCCTGTCAGGCTCATGTTCAGGATCCACAGACAACCAAGGAGAATCTACACTCAACAAATATCTGCCAGTCAAGTATCAGATCTCCCCACCACAGCAATGAGGAAATCGATGTGCCTCAAGTCTCAAGGGCTAAAAATAAAGCGGGTCAGACGCTCCAGCCTAAGGCCGATCTGGCCACCTCTCTGCATGCTGAACACACTGGGCAACTTCTACCTGCAGGGGAAAATCTGATGTACAATTTTAGAAAGCAAATTAAAGAAAATGTAAACAGAGCTCAAAATAATAGCAAAGTCATCTCAATGCAGAATACATTAAACTTCACATCTTGCTTTAGATGGTAACACCTCCTATAATTCATGGTTAAATACGGACAATCAATGATGCAAAAATATCTACACTGCTGTACTAAAACCGACGGAAACCGTGAATGTACACTCTCCTTTCACTTCTTTTAGTAACTTGCTTTTAATTGATTAGAATGCCCGTAATGTTGGAGGTCAGACAGCTGAGCAGCCATATTCTTAGTCTCCGCTAACCATCTGGCATCTGAGTCTCAATCACAAGAGCTCCCGGATTCCACTTCAGGGACGTGAGCCCTCTGTGTGGGAGCGACTGCCCCTTCACCGCACCTGTGCCTCTGGACCTGGGCCTGAGGCGTCCAGCGGGTGCCGCTTCACGACAGGGCCCAAACTCCAGCTTCAGACGACACAAACTCCACCGTTTCCTGAAAATGACTCCAGTAAAGAGCTGTGACATCGATAACACACAAAGACCACTCATTACATCACCTCCAGTCACTGTTCTCCACCTCGTGAATCACCGTCCTTCTTTACCCCATAACACCCTCAAGCACAGAGACCCGGGAGCCACCCGCCGCAGCCTCACAGGGCTGCCTTGTGAACAAACTCTTCCACAGAACTCATCTCACAGACTGGTCGACTGCTGTGCCAGGAAAGGCAAACAAGTTGTAAGACACTGAGGTGCCAGCCCTGGACATCAATTTTCTGCAGCTGTTCTAAATAGTGACCAGTTACTCACTGAGCTACTTCCCTCGCGGTGTGAGGAAAGGTTATAACTTGACAGAAAAGACTAGAGTATTTTGAACATCAAAAGTTTTTTCATGTAAGATTTATTTCACTTAACATTATGGTCTCAAGGTGCATCCATTTTCTTACGAATGATTCAAGTTCATGCTGCTCTGTGTCAGTATAGTTCTCGACTCCATATAAATACTACATTTTCTCCCTCCATTAGTCTGATGATGGACATCAGGCTGTTTCTAAAATCCAGCTATTATGAATTGAGCTGTTATAAACATTCATGCATGGGATGGAGATTTAGCTCAGTGGTTCCTGCACCTCCCTAGCAACTGCAAGGTCCTTGGTTTGATCCCCCATAACCATATACCACAATGCTGGGTGTGGTGGCTCACGCCTGTAAACCCAGCACTTGGGAGACAGAGGCAGGAGGATTGCTGAGTTTAAGGCTTGCCTGGGCTCCACAGTGAGCTCAGGGCCAGCCTGAACTACAATGTGAGACCCTGTCTCAAAAAAAAACAAAACAGAAAAATATGGACATGCAAACATCACTGTGGTGTGATGTCTCCCCCCCTCCCCCAGTACCAGGTATCGAACTCCAGACCTTGTACTTCCAAGGCAGGCATAGTACCACTTGAGCTAAATCCCTGGAGATGTCCTGAAGTCTTATGGGAAGATACCTTGAAGCAGAATACCTGGGTCAAATGAAATTTCTATTGTGAGTTTTTTGAGGAATCCCATACTGATGATCTCCATAGAGGTTATACAGTCCCATCAACAATGGAAAAGGGTTCCTTTCTTCCCACAGCCTCGCCAGCATTTATTACAGATTTCTTGATGTTAAACACTTTTTCTGGAGCGAGGTGGAAACTCAGTGTTGTTTTAATTTGCATTTCTCAAATGGCCTGGATGTTGAACATTTCTCATATAATTACTGACTATATTTCTTTGTCTGGGAAGTATCTACACATTTCAGATGCCCATTTTTTTTAAATTGGGTCTGTAAATTTCAGAATTCTAATTTTTTTTTAGTTCTTTTATAATCTTATATTCCTTAGATAGTATTTTGTCTGAGGAGTAGCTGGCAAAAAAATTTTTCCCTTCTTTCCCTTCATTCTACTGCTGGTTTCTTTTTAATTTGACGTGATCCTATTTATTGATCCTTGGCATTATTTCTTGTACAGACTTGTAAGTGTTTCTTTAATATTTACATCTCTTGTCCATTTTGATTTTAGTTTAGTGCTTGATGGAAGATACAGGTCTAGGTTCAACCTATAGCATGTGGATGATGTGGATAGCCAGTTTTCCCAGCAAAGATTGTATTACCTGCATAAAGGGATTTGACCCTGGGCTGGAGATTTAGCTCAGTGGTTCTGGCGCCTGCCTCACAAGCGCAATGTCCTTAGTTCAATCCGGTAACCACATATAACAATGCTCATGCCCACCAGCAATCAGTACCACATACCACAGTGTCGGGTACCAGCACTCGGGAAGCAGAGACAGGAGGATGGCTGAGTTCTTATTGAGTTCAAGAATTGCCTGGGCTACATAATGAGCTCAGGGCCAGCCTGAACTACAAAGTGAGACCCTGTCTCAGAAAAGGAAAAAGAAAGGAAAGGAAAAGAAAGGAGAGGAGAGGGGAGGGGAGGGAGGAAAAGAAAAAGAGAGAGAAAGGAAGGGACAGAGGGAGGGAGGGAGAGAAAAAGATTTAACCCCTTTGTGAAATATAGCTGAGATGCCTGAGGTTGTTTCTATATCCTCTGTCCCACTGAGCTACGAATCTGGGTTTTGGGGATTTGAGTTTGGGTTTTATTTTTTGGTTTGGTTTGGGTTTTTTTTTTGTTTTTTGCATTTGGGGTTTTTTTTTTGTTTTGGGGGGGTTTTGTTTTGTTTTGCCAATACCCTGCTGTTTTTATCACTATAGCTGTAATTGTGATGTTCCTTGTGTTGCCCCAAAGACCCACAGTTTAAAATAATTTCTTATGCTTTCTATTGTCTACTAGGTTTTCTGTGTTTGAGCTTTTTTTTCTGTTTGTTTTTGTTTAAATTTAAGATAAGGTTTTTGTTTTGTTTTTTTTTTTTTTAGACAGGGTTTCGTTTGTAGTTCAGGCTGGCCCTGAGCTCACTGTGTAGCCCAGGCAAGCCTGGAACACAGCAATCATCCTGCCTCTGCCTCCCAAATGCTGGGATTACAGGTGTGAGCCACCACACCCAGCACTGTGGTATGCGGTATTGATTGCTGGTGGGCGTGAGTCACCACACCCAGCATTCTATGTGGTGGGGGGGGGGTTCGAACTCAGGACCTTGCGCTTGCGAGGCAGGCGCCAGAACCACTGAGCTAAATCTCTGACCCTAAAATAAGTTTTGCTGTGTAACCAAGGCTGGCTTCAAACTCACACCTGAGTGCTGGGATTATGGGCATGTGTCACCATGCCCAGATTTCAGGTTTTTGATTACTTAAGGAAAATTGAATATTCACAGTAAGTTTTATTTCACAAATATATAACCTTTTGTTTTTGCCTTTTAAATCTTTTATTATCATCTTTAATTAAAGAAATAACTAAGACTGTATTTTATTAAGTGTTTGACATACTTAATTGTTTGGCATTTTCCCCCAAATCAAAATTAAGGCTTTAACCTTGAATCAACTAGAGGATTTTCCAGCTGGGCCTCTGAAAAGTTATCATCTTTTAAAAGAAGCTTGATGTGCTAAGTGATATGAAATACAATGTCAATAAGTAATGTAAATCCTTCTGTAATATGTATCCATAAATACTATTACTGTGGGTATTCCAAAATTTGTACAATATTTTTATGAAGCCAAAATAGTAGTCATTATTTTGGTTATTATTAAATGTTGTATACCACAAAAACAACCAGATTTTTTTGGTGAGGTGTATCACAGTCACAATGGGCCTGTCATCAGATATTTCTTTAAACTGTGACCATTCTCTGTCCTACAATTTGCTGTTAGATTCATGAAACAGACTGCTAGGCACTCTTTAACGCAGATTTTGACAAATTTTACCCCTAGATCAAGCAGAACAAAAGGGAATTATATGAAATTGAATGAAATGATAGTGATAATTTGAATGGCTTTTTATGTGAAACACTGTTGATACTTTACTGTTTTATTTTATAGATTTAAGAAGACTTTTTCTCCTAAACTCTCTGTAGCTTGCCACAATGGAAACATTTAGTTTTCCTTTCCAAACTTCAAGAACTCAAAAACTAGTCATGAGTATTCTTATTTTGGGAGCAACACTGTTTCTTGCGTAAGTTCAATTAGAATCTATAAATCTGTTTTCCGTGCAACAGCAGACAACTGGAGACGCTTCTATATTTGTAACACTGACTGGATTCAGACCTGATCAGAGTTTTAAGGAACTTAGGTTGACTTTATGGAGGCAATACAGCCTCAAGCAGAAAAACTGGCTGAGTTCGTGGAACACGTGGTTCACACAGTACTTTATGGGTAGGTGAAGAACGTCACGTCCCAGAAAGCCCAGGAACTGCTTGTACAGGTAAAGTTCATGACCCTTGGCTTCATTTGATACTGTCAAGAGGCTCTTCTCCCTACCCCCAAGAGACTTTTAGAAGTTTAATCTGAGAATTCTTATTTTAAAAATTCCGGGAAAGCAAAACAAACAGGGCCTATGTGGCCACTTGCTGTATTTATGTAAATAATCAGACCAAGATTAATGAAAGTAAACAGTCTTATTTTGACTGGAAGAAATGGGGGAACTACGGAGAGAAAAACATTATAACTGAAAAAGTGCAACCTGACATCACCATTCTGAGTCATTTTCTGAGGATTTATCTATCTGAAATCTAGACTAAATTCTGAATTATTCTACTTCCCTCCAATACATGGCTACTGCTCTCCAAACTGATATTTACCATCATTTCTCCTTCTCGATGGCTCAATCCTTTAGCTTATATCGAGATGCCCCCAAAACCTCATGGCGGTCAGAGTTAGGACTTCGGGAGTGACAGGACAGTACTGTGTTACCAGATTAGGCCACAGAGGGGCTCAGCACGATTCTGGGTGTGGATGGATGATGGATTTACTGAAAAGGGAAGCGCACAACCAATAGGCTCGGAGCCCAGCTGCAGTAAAAAGGGAAAGAACTCTCTCTGCTCCCTGCCCACCTTACCATGAGCTCTTTCTCTTCCGCCATGTTGCCACAGACTGCGACCCAAAATAAAGGTTTCCTCCTTTATGCTGTGGGTGTTGTGCAGTGAGGGCAAAGACAAAGTAACCAGACGCTCAGAATCAGTCCTGCAAGCTAACACCAGACAGCCTGAGGCACAGACCTAAAGAGAGAATCACAACAGCTTCTTTATGATCAGATCTTCACATCTAAAGTCCACAAGGTCACTGACACAAACTATACAATCCAGGAAAATCCACTGCCTGCCCCACTCCACATGAAAATGTTTCCAGCCTAATATCTATATGGAAACCCTGACCAGCTGCCCAATGAACACAAAGTTGGGAATTTGTTCTAATCATTAACCTGTTTTCTTTTGTTTCCATAGAAATGTCTCTTTTAAACATCTAATTGCTAACACCATAGAGACCTTAGTTTGATGAAAACACAAATCTATCTCCTCCAATGAGACACAACATTAGCTATTTAATCAGACTAACTGACTTCTTGGGACTGAGAGACTCATTAGCAGCTTATGAGACAACCCGCCAAGTCGATTTCTGGACTGTAAAACTTTCAGGGTAAGTTTCAGGCAGAGAAATGTTGGAACCCAGAAAATCACCAGAGTGCCAGACTTTGACATGCATGGATCCTCAGCAGACTTGGAAAATCAACTTCTACTATATTTATTAAAAAGAGTCGGGGGCAACCTACTTTCCAGTCCCCCTTCTGTCTCTTGGACAGAAGCTTTCTTTCTCTCAGTAAACCTTTCCTACTCTTTAAACAAAAAGAGAGAGACAGAGAAGAAAACTGAGTGGAGGGGAAACAGAGCATTGTGGAAATAAGACTCCGGGTTTTAAATATTTTCTTACAGAGCTAAGAATAAAACAAAAGCAATGGTCTTACCTACTAAGGTCTTAGTTTGAGTAAATCAGGAATTTTGGCTTTAAACTATAAATATGTTCTGAGTATAGTGACCCATGCCTCTGATCCCAGCTACTCAGGAGGGTGAGCCAGGAGAATAAAATCAGGAAGGGCTTAGTGAGATCTTGTCTCAAAATAAAATAAATAAAAAGGGCTAGAGGCGCAGCTCAGTGGTAAAGCCTCACTGGATTAAATTCCCAGCACTGAAAACAGAAATAAATATTTTTCATTATGTTCCAAATTGTACATTCTATAAACCAGAACAGAATGCAAAAACTAAACAATAAAAAAACCTGCATATCATTTTTTAAAGGTCAGTTATCAAAACAAAGAAAAATGCATTAGTTTTATGTTTCCAAGTTAAAATAATCACAACTCCAAAATTAAGCCTATCATTTTTATGAGTCAGAGCTTTAAGAACAGGGTCAATTAATTAGGAGCTCAGTGGTTCCCGCACCTGCCTAGCAAGCGCAAGGTCCCTAGCTCGATCTGGTAACCACATACAATACCAGGCATGGTGGCTCACACCCACCAGCAATCAGTACCACATACCACAAGTGCAAGGCTTGGTGGCTCACGCCTGTAATCCCAGCACTCAGGAGGCAGAGGTGGGAGGATTGCTGAGATCGAGGCTTGCCTGGGCTACATAGTGAGCTCAGGGCCAGCCTGAACTACAAAGCGAGACCCTGTCTCAAAAACACCAAAAAAAAAAAAAAAAAAAACAGGGTCAATTCTTGAATTTTCTTTACTAAAAATTAGGACAGAAAGAATTCTGAGATCCTAAGTAAGTTCTTTTTTATTTTTTAGAAGAAAGCACAGTATCTTTACTATCTGAATCTTAAATTTTCATCTAAATATAAAATTATTATTACCATAAAACAATTACACATTTTTAGCCAGTATTGGTTTCACATGCCTGTAATCCTAGCACTCAGCAGACTGAGGTGGGAGGATGGTTGTCAGAAGCCAGCCAGGCTACACAGTGGGTTCAAGGCCAGCCTGAATTGCACAGTGAGACTCTTGTCTCAAAATATATATATATATATTTGGTGTCATTTCATTGTGTTGGGAATACTCAAAGTCCTTTCACTAGCTATTCTGAAATACAAAATTCACTCTTATCTACTGTAACTATCCTACCATGATAGGAAACATCAGAATTCATTCCTTCTATTCAAGTACATTCAAGTGTATTTAAGTGTCTTCTCACCCCAGCCCAAGCCAGCCACCAAAGTTCTAAAGGCTTGTGTATAGCTCTGTTAGCAAACAAGGAATCCTCAACACTGTAAGGAGGGGTACTTGAGCAAAGCAAGATCTTCCTAGTGTGTGATTCCACTGATGCAGAATAAACTCTTTGTGGTCATTCTTTCTGTGGACTTGCCGAGCCAACATCGTCACTTTAACAACCTTTTACACTTTCTGGATTTTTAAAAAACTAATGTTTCTAACCAAAGTCACTTCTCAATGGTTATTCAAATTTTAAATGTAGTAATAAGGATGCTATACTAAATGACACTTAGGAAAATGATGTCAACAAAAACAGATATATTTCTTACTGGTCATTCCAGAGATGCAGATTAATATAAGACTGAGATTCCACCTCACCCCAGAAAAAGTAGCTGCTATATAAAATCAACCAATAACAAATGCTGGCGGGGCTGTGGGGAGCAAGGAACCTTTCTCTGCTGTTAGTGGAGATGTAGACTGGTGTGACCACTCTGGTGCTCAGTGTGGAGATTCCTCGAAAAACTGGGATTAGAGGTCCCATTTGACCCTGCTGTTTCCCTGCTGGGGATATTCTTGAAAGAATTAAAACCATCACACCACAGCAACATATGTGCAGCCTGTGTTTATAGTGGCACAGTTTGTAATAGCTAAATCTTGAAAACAGCCAAAATGCCCACCAATTGGGAGAGGATAAAGATGTGGTTTTTTTATAAAATGGGTATTGCTCAGCCATAAAAGAAAGATAAATTAGAGGCTTTTATAGCTAAATGGATGTGTACCTCGAGGTCATACTCATAAGTGAAATAAATAGGACACAGATGTGTGAATACCATGTCATTTCTCTAGTGGGAAAAACTAAAAGTGCAAATGAGGTCCAAAACATATGATAGATATTGTGAAATACGAAGAAAGTGCTCAAAGGGGAAAGGGAACTTGGGGGTAAAAAAGGGAAAGAAAAACTTTAAAGGGAAAAATGGAAACAAAACTTATGTATATGGGGGGAGGTGGAGGAGCTAAAGGGAGGACAAGAGAATGAGAAAAAATAAGAATCAAGGTATGTCATGTACAGGCACAAATTCCCAACGATGAATATGACCACTATGTATACTTACAATTTACCAATAAACTCAGTTTAAAATATATATATATGTATCAAGAGGATTCAGATACAAAGTATATTCTTATTGTCAGGTTTGATCCTCAGGTACCCAAATTTCACCATATCTTGTGCTTTACATTAATGACTTAACCACAGTCCACAGTCATTATCAAAGCCTGTTCACTCTCCAACCACCTACACACCCGGGTCTTTCCCACAGCAGCCTCCTCGTGCTGAAGACACCTCGAGAACACACATCCCCTCTCACCTCCTTCTACAAGAAATGGGGAGAGGGCTGGGGATTTAGCTCAAGTGGCACACGCCAACCTTGGACGCACAAGGTACCAAGTTCAATCCCCGGTACCGCAAATAAATACATAAATACATACATACATACATAAAATTATATATTTATATATATCTAGATATAGATAGATATAGATATAGATATGGGGAGAAGGGCAATGACACAGGCTATTAAATCTTAAGTCTGTATGTACCTCGAGGCCTACTCCTAAGTGAAATAAATAGGACCCAGATGTGTGAGCACCACAGCGTGACCATGCCTCCGATCCCAGCCACTCAGGAGTCTGAGCCAGGGAACTCCAAAATTAAAACTGTAACATCAATTCACAGCAGACGTTTAAAATAAAGCTGTAAATCATATTTAAAATTAGAAGAGGTATTAAAACAATGTAAGACTTGAATACAAATTCTAACATAAGGAATTCCCTTTGGCATTATCTGAGGAATTTCCATTGTTTCTTAGATAAAACTTGCCGGGACTCCAATCAGCAAATGTTTTAATGAGTATGAATCTTGAGTAGAGCCTGAAGGGTTTTCTGGTAACTATTTCAAGTGCAGGAGTGAGTATTACTAAGCATTATGATTACCCTGAGGTTGGCGGCAGATAAAAAATGGTGGACA
>PVIC010014715.1:0-36186 GCA_004025085.1 Thryonomys swinderianus | reverse complement strand
TCGATAAAAGAAGCCGCCACATATCCAGACATCTGCGGATCGTCCGCATCACGCTCTTCCTCTCCACACTCCCTCTGGTGTCTCCCCTAGTCCTGACCCGCTACCTTCCCCAGGACTCCTACAAACAAGCGCAATGGGGCTCCCTGCCCCCATTCCTGCCTCCCTGCGATGCACTCCCACCGAGCAGCCAGGGTAATATTTTAAAGCGAAACCCGGATCATCTCTCTCTTCTGTGTGAAAAGTCCCAGTGGTTTCCTCGCACTTGAAACCCAGGCCTCCCATTCTCTCTCCCCCTCATCCAGGGCCTGTGCCGACCACCAACAGCTCCTCCCAGCTGCCCTCTCCCTTCCTCGGCAGCTTCGGCCACCTTGGTCTCCTTCTCAAGCCTCCAGCTCCGCGAGCTCTTTCCAGTTCATGCCGGTTTGTACTTGCTGTCGCTGCTGCCTGGAATCCCGACACCGTCTGTCTCCGGCTTCTCAGGTCACGGGCTCTTCCGTAGCCTCAGGTCTCGATGTGACTGTTTGCTGCTCCAAGAGTCTTTTCCCGGTCACCCTCGTCACGGTGACATCCCGGCTCACCGTCCCTCGTGCGTGACATGGTTCCCTCCCAGAGCTCCGCCCCGGTCTGACGGGACACAGCTTGTGCAGCGATCTCCTGGCTCGTCGTCGTTTGTCTTCCCCGGATAACCCCCCCCCAGATAACCCTCAGATAACCTCCCCCACAGCGGCGGCACCCGCCCTGTCCTCAGGGTCCAGAGCAGGGTCTGGAATAGACACTCGATAAATAATTGTTCGATAAATACATAAATAAATCTAGGAATATTCTCAGTGAGTATCCTTTCATTATTAAAACGAAATAAGTGAAAAGGAAAAATAGGTGTCACTCTGGGAAGAGTGAATTAATTTTTGAAGGTAGGAGGGATACCACACTTCCTATCTTGGATTATCACATGCATGCAAAATGCACCTATAACATGAAAACCCTCATCCACCAGATTTCACAAAAAGGAGACAGGGTAGGAAGGGAGGCTACCTTGTAGCCATCTTCGAGAAGCAGGCAGCTCAATTCCGAGCCGGAAACCAGTGGACGATTTGAAGAATTTAGTGTTGATGAGGTGGAGAGACGTGCGTTAGTTCCCCACAGCTGCTGTAACAAATGGTCACACAACCTGTCGCTTAAAGGAACGGAATTGTACAAGCTCAAAGTCTGGAAGCCAGGACTTTGGAGATGGGTCGCCTGGGCTCCACGCAAGGTACAGTCAGGTGCCCTCTTCCGGGACGTGCAGGAGAGAATCTGTCTTCCTGTCTTCCTCGGCTGCTGGAAGCTGCTTGCATCCGCGCCTCCTCGATCACGCCTGAGCTCGCATTCCATCCCCATTCTCTTGTTTGACTTTGAGCCTCTTCCTCCCTCTGACAGGAACGCTTGGGGGAGCTGGGGCCCAGATTAACAGAGCACCGGCCACCGTCCCATGATCCTTCAGCACACACGCACAGTCCCGTGACACCCTCAGAAAAACCCGCCAAGGGCTGCTATTGATTTGAACTACATCTGCCAATTTATTGGCAGGTTGGAACTTTAAACTGGGAAACTTTTAATAATTTTTTAAATTTTAAACTAACAGTAATAAACTTATCACATGTTAAATAAATAATATATAGTTTATGAAAAAAAAAGCTATTTTCGAAACCAAGAATAAATGATGAAAAGATGGGCTTCAGTTACATTTTCCTAGTGTCTTAAAAGTCTGGCTAATGACTAGAGTCTCATCCGCTTCTGCAGTGAGTCTGTTGTGGTATCACACTTCATACGGCACTGGGAAACTCACTGTCAACCCGTCAGAGAGCGAGGATAGACCTGGTGTACCCCAGAAACGGCCTCAGCACCCCCCCCCAGCAGAACCACCACTGTCCTAACACCTAAATCCTGTACTCACTCTTTGCACAGCGCTGTCCTCCTCAGAGCCTCTCCACCCTCAGCTGCTGAACTTCCGCCTTCGCTTCCAGACTCCAATATCGTTTCTCCGGGAAAGTCTCTCCTGAGCCCCGCAGGCGGGAAGGGCGCCCCTCGGGCTGCCGGGAGCTCGCGGCTCTCGCTCTTGCTCCCTCTCCGTCCCCAGGGCCTGCTGCAGCCGAGCGACCCTCTGTCTGGGAGCCTGGCTCCCGAGGAGCCCCCGGAGGCCGCCCCCACAGGCGGGGTGCGCGGGTTTGCTGAACACAGAGCAAGGGCTCCCCTCTGGCGGGAATGAGAGCGTCCCGGGAGGGCGGGGAAACCAGCGGAAAGTGGGTGCACCTGCCGCTGCGGGCTCCGCCCCTTCCCGCTGGGACCAGGCCCCCGCAAAGGCCTCTGGCCCTCCCGCCCACGGTTCTGGACGATGTGGGTGATCTCTGAGCCGAGAAAATGCCCGTGG
Source organism: Thryonomys swinderianus (assembly GCA_004025085.1). Classification (NCBI taxonomy): domain Eukaryota; kingdom Metazoa; phylum Chordata; class Mammalia; order Rodentia; family Thryonomyidae; genus Thryonomys; species Thryonomys swinderianus. The sequence continues at coordinate 33,779 of PVIC010014715.1, read as the reverse complement.
AGCCCAGGGAATCTTGGCGCCTCCAGCCAGACCTTGCGCTCTGCGTCCCCACGGTGCCTTGCAGTCCGGCTGAAAGGAATAAGCACTGAATGTGTGAAAACCTAGTGATGAAGAGCGTTTGAGAAGGGGTTGTTCGGTGCCACTGAGTAAAACTGGCAAACAGACTTTATTGCACGCCGCTGAGATGGCCCAGGGGACCGCAGCAGTGAGAAAAGTTTGTAGCGGAGAGCTTGGGCTGAACTCCAAATGCAGCGCAGGACAATGAGGCCTTAGAGCCAAGGAGCCAAGGAGGGTCAGTACTCAGAAAATCAAGGAGATGCCCAGGGTACGGGGAGTTGGGATGCGGTCCTGGCGGATGCCCCCAGGACTCCTCGTCTAGGGGTTTTTCAGCGATTTAGAAGTGAGTTAGACTGCTATGTAAGCAACAGAATGTCTATCCTATAGACTACATGTTTTTAGCATGCAATCCGTGCAAGGTCCATGTAGGGTCCACACAGGGCCCATGCACCCTTGAGCCCGTGGCCGGGAGGCCCCAGACAGACACGACCTTTGGCATCTGAGTAAGGTCCCTGCAGGGTGTTGACTCAGCAGACCGGACTCTGGCGCTGCTGTCCTCACCACCTCATAGAATCCCAACCGTTGTCCCAGTTACTCCTGTCCCAGTGTCTGGGTGGAATTCTTCAGGGGAAGCCACAGTACCAGGGAGCAGTGGATAAATTCTTTACCCGATTCGGATAGAGGGGAGAGAATGAGGAGAAGACACTGAGCATTCTCGTCCCTGACAGAAAACGGGGTTGATGGGAATTGAGCCCTTATCCTCTAAGCTTGTTGGCCAACCACGAAGGTGCCAGGGAAGAATGGGGAAAGAATATAAAGGCAGGCCAGGGATTTAGCTCAGTGGTTCTGGCATTTGCCTAGCAAGCACAAGGTCCCTGGTCCAATGCCCGGTAACCACATACCACAATGCCAGGTGTGGTGACTCAAGCCCACCAGCGATCAGTACCACACACCACAATGCTGGGTGTGGTGGTTCATGCCTGTAATCCCAGCACTCAGGAGGCAGAGGCAGGATGATTGCTGTGAGTTTGAGGCTTCCCTGGGCTACATAGTGAACTCAGGGCCGGCCTGAAGTACAAAGCGAGACTGTCTCAAAAAGACATAGAGCACTGATCAGACCTTTCCTTCCCCTTCAGAATTCAAGGCAGGCTGCCAGTGATCCCACTACTTGGGAGGCTGAGGCAGGAGGATCGTGAGTTCAAGGCCAGCATAGGCTACTCAGGTTGTGCTACACAGCGAGACCCTGTCTCAAAACTACAACAACCAAAGAATCTCTCCGAATGCAGGGGTCTTGCATCAACTTCGCGCTGACAACAGAAGCGCACAGCAGATGAGCGTGTCCCCAGACTGACAGAGAACACAGAGCTCTGGGCCTTCGGCTGGGGTGGCATGGCTCCATCCTCGTCTAAGGTGAAGCTTGTTGGTAAGATGGCATTTGTCTTCCGCTGGTGAGTTTATTTTATCACAGACTTACTGAGAAAGAGAAAAGACACACAGTGCAACTTCCCACAGTAAAGTAAATATCACAAGATAAATGGCAGTGTTGGAATGGAAAGCACTTAGGGACCACAACGGTCAGACGCAAACAGTTTCAAGACTATTAGCTGTTAGAGGTTATGCCTTATGTCACCCAAAAGGGTTTTCCCCTAGATTTATAGTGTGATCTCATGGAAGATTTATGGTCATCTTAATTTTTTCCCCCATTTTAACTTTAGCCTGGAATTTTTCCTAGGTCATTTAGGAATAAGAAGTTGCTGGTTTTCAAGAAATTCTCTGTGGTACATTTTCAGCAGTTTGAGCATCCTTAGTATGAATGAGGGGATGATCGTATTGCCTCCCCCGTGCCTCTCAGCTGCTCTCCGCTCCTCTGCACGCTGTTCCTGGTGACAAGGACTATGGAGGGGGCCCCTGCGCGGGGGCAGGAGGACTGAGCAGAGATTCAGATGGGGGAGGGGAGGGGCTGGGAAGGGCCCCGGGAACTCTGTGCTGGGGGAGCCTGTGCTCACAGCCCTCCCTCCCTTCCACTCACCACTCCTGCCCGGGACAGAAGCACCACCTGCTCACAAACACTCGTTTTCTCACCCAAGGCAACACTCACTCCACTGATTTTGGACTTGAACCTTTGACTTGCTTTGGTTCATGGAAGGAAGCAGGTGGGACTCCTGCATCCAGCATCCAGCCAGCCCCATTGGTATTGTTCTAGTACCTCAGTTTCTCCAGCCATAGAACTCAGCTGTGGGACTTTCCTGGGCTCATTTGCGGGTGGTGTGGAACCTGCTGTAAAAACAGAAGAGAGTGAGGGTCCTGATACCTAGGGCTGCAGGGAGAGCTTGTATACCGGACCCCTGAGGGTCATCCTGAGCCCATGTAGCTCTGTCTTGGGGCGTCAGGCTCTTCTTTCTCTTCTCATCAAGGCTACATGCGAAGGATTCACTCTATGTTCCCTCGCTCATCAGACAGAAGGTCCCTCCAAAAAGGACTGTCTCCGGAAGAAAATACGTTCCACACAGTCAATGGAAAAATTCATTTTATTCACCATCTAAACTCCAGAGGGGTCCTCTGCACAGAACCCCATCGTGCCGAAAAAGAACTTGAACAAATAATCATCCTAGGAAGATACAACCTTACCATGTAAAGTTGGCACATGGTTTCAGACTGTCTTTTTCATATCTCCACATACTGGGGACTCCACGTTTAAGATGTTATTAGAGCAGAAGATACTAAGCCACTTGGTAGACCAGTTAACCCTCACCAAAGTCAACTGACACACACAGTCTGTGGAAAATGTCCAGCCAAGATTTGGGTCTCCAAAAACCCAGCCCAACCTCTTCCCTTTACAACACACTGCTTCCTTTTGTCTTTGTTTAGGGCCAAAAAAACATAGCCCTGGGGCCGAATCCAAATCAACTTCTCATTTTGTGAATAAAGTTTTACTGGAACACAGCCATCCACACAGACCTCTATGGTGGTCTTCCCATGCGTACAGCAGAGTTGAGTAGCTCTACAAAGAGCATGAGGCACGCGGCGCAGAGATCTTTACTGCTGGGTCACTTACAGAAAAAAGCTGGTTGACCCTTTCTCTACAGCTGCCTTCTCGCCCAGTGCTGTGTGTCCTGGGTTCTACTGCCAGGAACGAAAGCTCTGTGGTTACATAGCTGTAGTCATGGGAATACTCAACTACCACCTACTGGCACTCCATGGACTCTTGCTATGGAGAATTCAAACAAATCTGCCATGTTACCTTATTTAATTCTCCTGGTAATCCCTTGACGTCTGCATTATTACACGTACATATAATGTGATAAATAGAATTGGCCTGAAATTGTCTCTTTTTGAAGATTTAATACTGATAATTTCATGTAAATCCAGCAAACGCCATTATCACCATTTTAAAGTAACAGAGCAAGAGAGGACAGCAGGACCAGCCAGTGGCCCCTGAGCACAGTCACCAATCCTAAGCAGCCGCGAGCCTCGGGCGGCTGCTGGATACACGGCTGCTTCAAACTTCACAGCTGCCTGTGTGTACGAAGAGTCTCGCTGGTTTCCAAGGACTGACTGATACTACCTGAGCAGGCCTCCTGTAACTCCCTCGGCCAGAAACGTTTCCCCCCCTCTCCGAGTGGCACCTATGACACTCTATATAAATGACAGTGCTCGGAGCAGACTGTGGTCTCTACGCCCTTCGCCACATGTCACAGCGGCCACATTTCACAGGCGCTGCAGTGGCCTTCTGGCTGCTCACGATGCCCCCGCCGCTGCCCTGGGGGGCCCGACCCGAGGCACCTGCACTGGCAAATGACTCTCCCTTGTACTAAAATCACCTGCTATTGCTGCAGGCTAGTTCCGCTTACAAGAATAATGGGCCGGGCGTGATGGCTCATGCCTGTCATCCCAGCACTCGGGAGGCAGAGGCAGGAGGATTGCTGAGTTCGAGGCTTGCCTGGGCTACAGAGTGAGCTCAGGGCCAGCCTGAACTACAAAGCGAGACCCTGTCTCAAAAAGCAAAAAAAAAAAAAAAAAAAAAAGAATAATGAAGCTCCGTCCTTGTGTGGCTTTGGGTGTTTATTTCACACATTTTAACGACCCCACAGCTCCCATTTGTGATACAAATATACAGCATCTTCCACAAAAACTGCTCACTCTCGAAGTTCTTTGGGTTTATGTGCCAGATCAGATGCCAGCTTTTTTCCAACAGTAGTATCTAAAACCTGAGGGTGACTTCTATCCAGGTTAATTAAGCACAGCACGTTATTCGGCTGGGTGGGTTCCGGGCCCCTCTACTTTTTCAAAGAGAGAATAATTGCTTGTCTGTGTACAGTACACAGGCTGAACCCCATTTACTATACATTTTCTTTAGGAATAAGTCCAAAACCTACCATACGTAGCCTTCCCTGCCCCCTCTGAAAATATTAACTCGACAGGGAGACTAGAAATCTCTCCTGATGAATGACAGGCATCTGTGCACAAAAACAGTAACTCTCAAGTTTAATATTTTATTGCCATATTTTGAAACAACTGGCTGGGCGGCTGCTACTGTTATCTTCCAATTACTTCTCATTTTTTCCAGAGTTTTAAATGCAAGCTGTAACAAATTAAATCTACATTGCTCTATGTTCTTGTAAGAAAACAAAAAAAAAAACTGTTTCAGAAAGGACAGAAAAAAATATATATATAGGCATAGGCAAGCTGAAATGGGAAGGCATATTAACAGAAAAAAAAGGAAAATGAAAACTCTATTCCCAAAGCCTGCATGATTTGTTTCAGTCGCCTTAAGGTGTGCAGCTTTGCTGCTTCCTGGGGGCCCAGGTCTCTGCTGCAACAGGCTCTGCGTGTGGGGGTGACACAGGCTGCAGAACTGCTCTTTCCCAGACGTTCCACAAAGGTGCCCAAGAAGAAACCCGCCGCCGAATGTGCACTACCCTGCGTGCTGTAAGCCCTACCAATGGGGCTCAGCCACCCGCATCTCTCAAAAGACTCAGTGGGTACCTCGGGGGGGCCTCGGATCGAGCAGGATCGCGCGTGGCCCTGATGAAGTACAGGGCGGAGAGCACTGTGCTTAACGTCGGCCAACGTGAACAGGCTTCTCATCATGAGATGTGGGCTCGTGTTTAGAAACTGCATCTTTGCTACAGGAAAGAAAGAGCACATATTCTAATCTTCGGTTTTCACTTTTTTTTTAAATTGAATTCTTTATTGGTACAATTTATATACATCTCCAAATCACGTATAACATTGGGGAATTTGTACCAGTATATGACACAAGTTAATTCTCATTTTTTCCCATATCCCTATCCACCCACACCTCCTCACCCCCTTTATACATGCTCTTTTATTTTCTTTCTGTATCATATTTATTCCTTCCCTCATCCATTCCCACCAACTCCTGGATTCTAACTCGGGGAGCCGAGGGCAGGCAGACGAAGCGGACCTGGCAACCGCGCCTCCTCCCACTGCGGTGACTCGGTGGATTTCAAAACAGAAGCCGGGGCCGCGCCCTTTCGCGGTGCTGGCCGTGATCCCGGCCTTTCTGGCCTGCTTGGCACCGCCGTGCTGGGCAGTCAGACCGAAGGACCCGCTGTGGGCTCCGGCTGCGGCACGAGTCCTTCCAGGTCAGTGGACGCTTCCAGACCTCTGCTTCCCTCCTGCTCACCGGCCCGGCGTAACTACACTCAACCTTAGATGGGTGGTTACCCTTTAATATCTATTGTAGTAAGTCTTCCCAGTATTATTTGGCAATTAAAAAAAAAAACTCCCAGGATTTATGGTTTTATTTCAGACTTGTGTTAAAAATTCCCCAGAAAATCGAGCCGGATTCCAGAACAAGTCACAGAGCAAACTAGTGCGCAGCAGAATGACCAGGCGAACGCGGTGCTGGTGAAAAGCGGGGCTTGGTGAGGCTTCTGACTCCCCAAATTTGGGCTGAGGTCTGAGAATCTGCTTTTTTTTTTTTTTTTTTGAGACAGGGTCTCGCTTTGTGGTTCGGGCTGGCTCTGAGCTCACGATGTAGCCTAGGCAAGCTTTGAACTCAGCAATCCTCCTGCCTCTGCCTCCCGAGTGCTGGGGTGACAGGCGTGAGCCACCCCGCCCGGCACTGTGGTATGTGGTATTGATTGTTGGTGGGCGTGAGTCTCCATGCCCAGCATTGTATGTGATTACCGGGGATCGAACTCAGTACCTTGCACTTGCGAGTCAGGCACCAGAACCACTGAGCTAATCCTCCAGCCCCGAGAATCCACATTTCTACGTCTGCAGGTGATGCCCGGTGCCAGGCTGTGAGAGCCGCTGTCCTTGATGAGGCCCGGAGGGTCCGCACGGACAACCTGTTCATCCCCAGGGCTGTGGGCCGAATGGACCCCAGACAGTGCTCTCATGGCGAGACACACCAGCGGCAGGGAACCCCGCGACGATCCCCGCGCTGGAGGGCGAGGCCGTGCTTCCCCTTCACCCCCACGGCGCTCCATTTCTGACGCCACCCTCCCCCCACCTGCCCAGCTGGCGGTGTGAGAGGCAGAAGCACTGGACTGACCAGGGGCCGACACTCACTTCTTCAGGGGAAGTGCTCTGGTCTGGTCAGGGGCCGGCTGGGAGGCCGTCTTCTTCCAGGTCACGAGAGCCGAGCCTCTCACACGCGGGGGCTGCCGGCACGGACCAGCCTCTGTGTTTGCTTGACATGTGGAGCCGTGATTTACCACGAACACTGAGCATACTCAGAGTTGAGGGCGCCTGCACGGCCGGGGCCCACTGCTTCTCCACAGAGGCCCCAGCATAGTCCGCGGGCACAAAACAGAGATGGTCACTGTGACTGCCCCGCCAGGACCTCGTCAGAAGGCAGTCAACCCCTCCTCTGCCTCTCCTACCACAGACGGCGGCTCTGATTTGTGTACATTTGTGAACTCACAGAAGCACGAACAGAACGACAGGAACATCACACATGTACGTGTCTTTGTCCCTGACAAGTTACACCCGTTTCCTTTCTCCACTTGGCGGGAGAGGACTGGACCCCACGTGACACTGCAGGGTGACCTCAGGGTACAGGCGAGGGGCAAAGGTGACCGACAGTTCTCCACGGTGCTTTTCTTTGGTCAGAGGCAGCTCTCTTTCACGCACTCTCTCTTTCCGGTATTCTTTTTCCATCTCTGATTTGTACTTTAACAAAACTGGCACCTGTATCTCTGAGGAAACACTTCACTGTCAAAAGAATGTGGCTTAATTTTGTGTGCCTGAAATGTTTTCATCGCAGACCGCGTTCAGAACACGCTGCCACCTGTTTGCAGCTCCGGGTGCAGCAAAGCGGCCGAGGCGCGACCCGGAAGCCCGCGCCTCCCCTCGGCGCCTCCCCCTGGCTCCTGAGGTGCGCCGCGTACCCCAGAGGCGACAGCCCTCAGCTCTGGGGCGCTGGGCGCAGCTCAGTCACACGAGGCATCACCCTCGGAGAAACGGAGGCCCGAGGAGACCGGAGGGCGGCGAACGATCTCCCTGCGCCTCTGTCTGCACGTCTGCGAGGCGGCACACAGAGCAGGTCCCGCGGTGGGCTACCACAGCAGACTGGCACCCTCACGCCGGCTCCTACCCGCGGAGGGGGAAGGGCAGGCACGCCTCGGCTCACGCACCCAGCTGAATCTGGTTTGTGTGTTGAGCTTAAATGCAACCGAAAGTTGCTTAAGAAAAAGGGGCAATGCTTTAAGAAAACATAAACGCACTTTCGTGAGACTCAAAGCAAGCGTCTGGCTGGGAGTAGAAGGGACAGCAAAGGGAAAAGAAGTGTCGGGCTGAGGAAGCATCCCTCCCTCCTGTTCCCGCTTCCTTCTTCGCTGCTGCTCCCAGCTCTGAATTACAAACCCATCAACGTGAACCTAGCCGGACACTCCCGCCTCCCAATCTTGATTCTCGCCTATCGGGAAAGGGTCACTGAAGGGGCAAGTGTTACCTGCGGCCCCTCGGGACTTCAACACTGGCGTCTGAGGAACTTGGGGCGGCGGGAGAGAGTCCCACAAACCGGCCCCGGAGGGGAGAACGCGGGTGCCGCAGGAGTGAGGACGCCAAGCCCGTGGGAAGGTACAGGACACCGGAGTGACTTTGTTCCCCTCACTGAGTTTACTGGTGCACTGTGCAGTGTAACATGCATTATGATCACACTCGACACTGAGGACCTGCCCCTGTCCAGGACACATCTTGATTCTCTTCGTTTACGGTGCCCTGGCCCCCGACAGCCCCCATCCCCTATCCATGAGCTTGGTTTTGGGGTGCTCTTCCTCGTCACGGTGAGAAGGAAAGCAGCGCTATGCCCTGGTCAGAGCACCCGGTCCTGTGGTGCCAGCCTGCGTGGCGCTGGGCCGGCACCTCCATCCTGGCACTCTCAGGCGCAGGCCCCCGGCTCCCCACACCTCCGCCCGCTCCTTCCGAAGGAGAAACTGCACGAGCAGGTGCTCTACGAGCCGCAGGGTAACACACTGAGGAAGGAGACAGCCCCTAAAAGCTGCTGCCATTTGCCCGCTGTCTTTCTCTTCCAAGTACCCGAGCCTGCCGCCCCCAAGACAGGGGCCCCTTCAGCGTCCGCGGAACACCGGAGACTTCAGAGCCCACAGCCCCGCGCCCGCTAAGATCGGGTATGTTACGCAGCAGCACACGCATTTTGTATTTCTTTGGCCCATGGCCTCCTCAGAGTGCATTTCCGTCACAGTACAGCGGCCAGAGTGCGAGTCATCAGCGGCGATTCCTCTGTCTCATCCGCGGCCTCGTCCCCCCAGTGCACACGGAGACCTTCCATCAGCAGTCATGGGCGCCGCGCGCATCAAGGAGGGAAACAGCCCCTCGCCGTCGCGGTCAGAGGAGGTCGCCGGGACACTCGCCGGCCCGAGCAGGGGAGCATGAGACTCGCAAACGCACGAGGAGATCAGGGAACAAATGAGAATCCTTATGAGTACTTCAAATGTTGAAATACGATTTAAAACCTGAAGATGAAGGGCAAATATTCAAAACCAAACAATCACAGGCAGACTGAAATCAGGGGTGAGTTAAACAAGGAAAAGCCAAATGACGAGGTAAACAAAGGCGAGGGAGCTCTCCTCGGACAAAGTGGCAGAGTGAGAACCGCTTCCGGCACACACAGAGGAAGCCCTGGCCAGACGGACAGGACGCCGAGCGGGCAAGGAGACTGTAAAAACACGGGCCAAAGTTGCACAAATCCGTTGCTTCCCTGTCCACAAAGGAAGATGCAAGAAGCCGGCGGTGGCTGTGCCCCGGACCAGGGCAGGGGGACGAATTACTAAAGGGAGGAAAAGCGACACTGGACTTTGTATTCGAGGCTGACATAAAGGAAGGAGCAGCAAGAATATTTTCCTCCCGCGATGAACTTTAAATAAGGTCATTTGGAACGGCCCGCTCTGCATTACTGAAGGTCGGCCAATGGAGCGGGAGGGACATCCTCCACTTCTGCTCAAGTGCAGAAACACTCATCTCCGAACTGAAAGAGAAAAATGATCTTCACGGGCTACGGAGAATCGCGCCGCTCTGCGGGGTGGGGGTGCGCAGGGCACGCAGCCCAGCTGGGCTCTGGAGCCGCCACGGCGCAGGCGGAGTGTGCGCTGGGCCTTCCGCAGCACCCTGAACTACGGGGTCCCGGAGCTCCCGCCAGGGGGGCTCTGACACCGGCCGGTTCGGCCTCGGCCAGACCGCGGGCCGCTCACTCTGACGAGACAGAAAGCAGGCTGAGTGCAAGGGAACGCAAGGCCCTCGGCACCCAACCCCACGGAAGCGAACTGTGACTAACGCATGGATGGGGCACTCAGCACGAGGGTGTAACAGCCTCTGGGAGGGAACCGAATGAGAGGACGGACGGACCCACGGACAGACGCAGGCACGCGGGCCACAGCCCCACCCAGCCCGGTGCCGACGCCCGGCGACCCGTCCCGCGTCCGGACTGCGCTCCCTGGCACTGCCGCCGGGGCTTCCGTGGGTTGCCGGGGCTCTGTGGGAACCGCGGAGGCCCAGCCTGCGGGCGCAGCCAACGGAGCGTCGCCTCTAGGAGAGGCCCGCGGCCGCGGCAGTCCGCCCCACTGTGTCCGTGCCGCGGTGGGACTCGCGCTGCGGCCTGCGCTCCCTCCCCGCGCGGTGCGTCCCCGCCGCACACCCGGCCCCGGCGCCGCCGGCCTCCCTCTGTCCGCGGCCCGAGGCTCTGCTGGGCAGGCCTGGCACCTCGGCCCTGGGGATGGGCAGGTGTGTCCGCGCTGGGCCCAAATCTGTCTCTGTAACATGTTGATGCGGGTCACTTCCTTAGAGAAAATGATGAAAAGCACAGAGCCGTCACAGAAAAAGATACCCTGTGAGGAGAGAGTTAAAAACCCGACAAATGGCATATAACATAACTTGAGAAAAGTTTACTATAGAAATAGGATTTACAACTACAATTTTAAAAAAATTCTTTCAAATAATCTTACATCCAGACACCACGGCAGCCTTCAGTGCCAGCATGGTTTGAAAGTGAACCTGGTCTGTGTTCTCCAAACGATGTCACAAAACCAGTGTGAAAACATGGTTTATGGCATAAAAATGTTCTTAGCTTCCAAAAGCAGGAAAACAATTATTCTAGTTTACAATATTTTTAAAAATCCAGCGATCCCACTCCTGTTTTCTTTGAAAAGACCTGAAACCCTCATGTTGAAGACACGTCTCCGCGTCCGCCCTCCCTGCAGCACCTTCCCCGTGGCAAGGTGTGGACCATCCACCCGCGTCTCCGCGTTTCCCAGGCCCGCGACACAGTGCTCACGAGGGCAGAGGATGAGAAGTTCACTCCGCCCGTGGCTGGGCCACGGCGGCCGGCTTGAGGCACAAACACCTCCGCAGCCAGGAAAGGGGTGCCGCCGTGGATGTGACTGAACCCCTAACTCCCGTGGGCAGGACTCTGAGCGCAGGCCTAGGGCCCGGGACCTTCCGCTCTGTCCCACCTCCTTGTTCTCTTCTCTGAAACCTGAACCATCAGTGGGCCAATCCTCTGACGGGTGGAGCAACAGCTCCTAAAGCCCCAACTCCCAACACCGCGTCCTGGGGACTCAGCCTTTACCATATGCACCACTGTGGGAGGAAAAGTAAATTTTAAAAAGGTATTGTGAGCAGGCTAGACATGTTTTACTCAGCTATTTTCATTTTAAATTAAGACTAATAACTGTATTTTGTAGCACTTTATGAATCTTTGTAAGTGAATAGTGTCAAATAGGTTTAACTTTCTAATTTCTTAACATTTAATTTTCCACTAGGTGAACATGCTGGCTTTTCCTGTCTTTTTCTTCTTAAGCAAGTGAATGATTTATTAGACCTGATACCCAGTTCATGAGCTTTTCTCATTTCAACTTGAAGAAACTGCAAATATTTATAGAGATGAACCACATGTATCTGTTCCTGAAAAAAATGTCAGAATGTAGAACAGAAATCAAATGCTGAACAGAAGCTATTCCCAGCACTACACACTGTGGCAATTTAATTCTCATTGACATGTCTGCCTAAACAGCTTCTCCCCCAACAGGATTCCTAAGTCAAAAACTACTGAAATCATCCATTAAGTATGCACTCACGTATCACTAAGGAATCTATGCAATGAGGTATTACAGAAAGAATCACACCTTTAAAAATTCAATTCTGTTAAGTTAATCTTACATCATGAGAAAAACAGTAATTAAGGTTATGTTTGAACTGATTCTCTTTCCTTTTATTTTGTTCTTTGATACTCAAGAGTGCTTTTTGAACTCAGTAAAATTCCAAATCCAGGCAATCATAACATAGGGAAACACACAACAGCCTATGCAGTCCACAACCATGACTGGCTGTATTTACCAATATCTTTTCTTTTCTGAGACAGGGTCTCGCTTTGTGGTTCAGGCTGGCCCTGAGCTCACTATGTAGTCCAGGCAAGCCTCAAATTCAGCAATCCTCCTGCCTCTGCCTCCTGAGTGCTGGGATGACAGGCGTGAGCCACCACGCCCAGCCCTGTGGTGTGTGTACTGATTGCCAGTGGGGTGGTGTTGTATGTAGTTACCAGGGCTCGAACTAGGTACCTTGCGCTTCTAAGCAGGTGCTAGAACCACTGAGCTAAATCTCCAGCCCCACTATCTTTTGTAACACAGTCACACTGAGGTATGACTCAAAGTCTTTCTTTCTTCTCACTTCAGGGGACTGAACCCAAGGCAACTCACATGCTAGGCACGTGCTCTGGCACGAGCCCCAGCAGAACCTTTCCTGGAAGCAGTTTACATTATAAGCAAGAAGCTTTAAAACTTACATACCCTTTGACCAGCAAGTCCACTCTGGGAAAGTACGCAAGGCAAGTAACTGCTACCCGGGTGAATGCTCAGAGCCAACCGCTGCACACTGGAAGGACGGCCCAGAACACGCCCTCTCCTCACGGACACCAGCACCTGCCAAGCACCAGCCGCGGCCCTGCCTGTGAGCTTCAGAGGACAGGGAGGTTAAATCACTTGTTCCCGTCCAGCTGACCGATCCTCAAGCCCGGATGTCATCACCAAGACAACCCTGAGAACATGGGTTTCTCGAGCTCCAGACCCTTTACTGTTCTCCTTAAATAATGCTCTCTGACATCGCCATCTCTGTGGCTCAAAGATGATGATCCCACCCGTTAACACATCCCATTGATGTGCGTGATACCCAACCAGAGGGCCTTTGATATTTCTTCAAATATAAAATTCTTAAAATATAATTTTTCCCAATATATTACTATTCTATTTCTTCACATTGTAACACTCAGCTGAATTATGTTTCAGAGAATGAAAAGATAAATATGAAATCGTATATAATGAATTTCACCTTCATATAATATACAGTCCTGTGGTGCAATTTTTTAAAGACCCCCTGAGCCCAGAGCTTCACACCCTGACTGAAGACGAGAGCTCTGGGAAGCGGCCAGCCAGGCGAGGGGCCGCGGAGGTGCAGGAAGCCGGGGCTTCCAGGGGAAAACAAGCGCTGGTCCATGGGGCCTAGCGTGTCCGTCTAACGTGAGGCACAAAGTTGGAGAGCTCTAGGCCTGAGCCTGCTCAAGCCTTGTTTCATGCTTGGAAATCACCAAGTATAATCCAACTAAAATAAGCTAGATCAGACACAAGTAAAACTGAATGAACAAGCAGTCACGATTTTGTTTTATTATTGGCTAGAAAGATGTTACAGCTAAAAACAGCAATGACATTAAAGAGCCTGTGTTTTTCAATACAGAAACACATTTCTTCTGGGAGATGCCCCAGCGTGACACGCTTAACCCTCCTCCGGAGACGTCCTGCTTAGCTGTTATACTCCTGAAGAGCCTGCGCCATGAAGAGCTTGCCCAGGTTCTGGGCGGTGAACTCCTTGATGTTCTGGCAGTAAGTGTTAATCTGGCCTGTGTTTGAGACAGAAGAGAGTCATGATGTCCCAGAAAGAGGAAAATGACACAACTCCAATCAAACATGTTTCAGAACACAAGAATCACCAGTGTTTGCTTTTGATCAATACTTTCTAAAAGTTTGTTCTACTTATCCATAAGACACAATAAAGAATATCATCTCTTTTGAAAAGAAGCTATCCTCTCCTTCTTGATGATATGGAGAATGAAAGGCTATCAGCTGTGAGGACACGGAAGCTCCTAATCAAGAAGTAGTGACGAGAGAGATCAGTCATGGTGTATGGGAAGAGCTGCCAACAGTGACACCAGCTCGCCTTAGCAGGCAGAGGAGACAGCGACCAATCACACAACTGCCGGCCAGCCCGATCCACCTGGCCCAGAGATGAAGCGCACAGCAGTTTTCATTCTGAGCCTTTAGGAACATGAAGGGTCCGTCTCCCAAGCCACAAGCCAGCAAGAGCAGCGTCCTCTCGAAGGAGAGCTCCATTAGTGCTTTGTGCGTCTTCAAATGAATCCTCTAGTCTGTTCCAACAGCCACACATCCCTTGAAAGTATAAGCACTGCATTTCTGCTTGAACTGTGCCTTACGGAAAGAATTGTGTCTCAGTTTTCCCAAATGTCACTTCTGCGTGTGCTAGAAAGTTTTAAGACACTTGGATTTTTCTCCCACTCAAAAAATAAATCAATTGAATTGAGAAACTGTGAAAGATCAACTTTTGAGCGAGATTTTTCACTCCAACAAATTTCTCAGACAGCTAGCTGATAGAATCAAACAACACTTAACAATGTTTCTAAAGAAATGAGCCAAATAAAAGCATGGATGTGAAACATTAAAACCAGCTTCTGCAGTAGGAAAGTGATGACAAAACGTCCCCACGGAAAGTTCATCCAGAATTACATTCATGTTGTCATAATTTGAGTCAAAGAACTGTCATGTTCTTAAAGTTAGAGACTCCAAGTGCTCAGTGTAATGTGCTAGAATAGAAGATGAAAACGGGTTTGAACTATGTGATCTTTGCATTGGGACACTGCGAACAATTAGCTCTATGAAAAGTGACTCTACTTTAGAAAGCTAAAATACCACATCAAAAGTGTTTAGGAGCCTGGCGTGGTAGCTCACACCTGTAATTCCAGCATTCAGGAGGCAGAGGCAGGAGGATTGCTGAGTTCGAGGCGCACATAGTGAGCTACATAGTGAGCTCGCTATGTAGGCCCTGGGCTACACACTGAGCTCAGGGCCAGTCTGAACTACAAAGCGAGACCCCGTCTCAAAAAAAAAAAAAAAAAAAAAAAAAAAAAAAAAAAAAAAAAAAAAAAAAGAAAAGAAAACAAAAAAATAAAAACAACTAAGAAAAGTGTTTAGAAACATAGTCCTAAAACACTGAAAAAACTAAGGTGCAAAAGACAAATTTCAGAAACAAGAGCAACTAGACTCAGATTCATCTATAAAAACTTTAAATATATTCATTTTCATGGCCTACTTTTGTTTGTAAATTTCTCATTATCTATTGTCTGCTAAAAAGTAGAGAGAAACAGCCGCGCCTCGCACTGGCAAATAATACCTGCAATGAGCAGCGAGTCCATCCTCGCGGGGGCCTGGTGCGGCTTGAAGAGCTTGGACAGGTCCTCCTCAGGGAGCGGCGGCTCTCCGCGACTCTGACGCTGCATGTTTTCCTGCTGGCGACGCTGCTGATACTAAAATTCAATGTGCACATGAATCGGTCACCTTTCTGTCCATGGAGGAAAAAAATCCCTCTCCCATGACCAGCAAAACCTGTTGCTCTGAATTCCAGTCTTAATTTATAAATGGTAGAATTTGGTAACTTGCTTCTAAGAAGCTAAATATATTAACAGTAGAGGAAAATTCCTTTTCCCCCAACACTAGTGTCACCCTGTCCCCTAAGACTGCAACTAATAGCTCAAAAATCAAACTGATTCTGGAAGAGGAGATTTTGAAAGGTTCATGCTTAGTGGGTGAAGGAGGCACTGTAGCATTCAGACAAGGGAGTAAGCGATTCATCCTAATTTCAACAACTAAGTAAAGAACTACCACACCAGGCAATGTTTTCAACTTCCTCCCTATAGAGTTAAAATCTCGCAATAGCAATGACCTCATGACTACCGTGTTCAGTGTCATTGCATTCATAAGAATGCAAACCAGCCCAGTCAATGCTTCAAATCCTTTCAGCTCTGAGTCTGTGAATCTCTGAAGAGAAGGGGGACACACACACGCAGACGTGGATTGGTGAGCCATAAGACCGTGTGTGTCCATTACAGCGAGAAGGGGAAGGCTGTAGACGGCTCACACAGCAGCAGAAACCTCACACTGCACAGAGTCTTAACGGTCAAGTAATGAGATCAAAGTGGGGCAGTGAAGACTAAGTCACTGGTTCCTTTGAAACGAAGGACACTGACAGTTCTTCCTAAAGGAGAGTCGCTTGCTTTGCCAGCCTATCTTTACTCCCTACAGGTACGAGGGTAAAAGACAAGCCTAAAAATCCCAAGTGATGCTGCTGAGTATGAGCAAGGGTCGAATGCATCATTTTCATGCGCCACGACTCCAAGGTCTGCGGTGAGACTGGCTCCCATCCTCAGCTGCTCCTGGGCAGCAGAGCGAGCCCAGGGAGTCCTCCACTCGGGACAGCGGCAGCACAAAATCAAATCGGGATGTCCCCTCCCGTAAGTTTATCAGGAACCAGTAACTGCTGCATGTCCCATTTAAAGGGCACAGTATAGATTTGTGTCTTCTCAATTCAAGCGTGGCAAAAACAGAATTTTAAATTGGACTATATGCCTGAACTCTGATAATGAAAATTCTTGGAAATACAGTATTGTTAGAACCACTTAGTTTGCTTAGAATTTATGTTTAAAGTACATTTTGTTAAACAGTATGTAAATACCACTTTCATAGACAAATATTCTGTAATCAACTTACATATGAATCAAATACTGAGAACATTTTATAGCAATACAGTCCGAACACGGTACTCCAGAGGACACTGGTAAAGAAAAGGCCAAGTGGCCACAGCAGCATGTAGGAGAATATTCAGGTAATTCGAGGGTTTCTGTCCGTATCATGCTATTCACAGCAGAGGGTCTATTATTTCCTACCGGAACTGCCTGCTCTGAATCGCAGCCGCTTGGTTTTGTAAATGAACTGAGGCCGCTGACGCCGCCGCAATGAGCGGCTGCCAAACCAATTACACTGAGTGAAGAAAAGAGCTGCGGCACTGGACTCTGCTGCAGATTTTTCAATAAATACACCTCTTATTTGCATAACCTTGGCTTTATACTCTGGGCTTAATGCACCGGCTCTTTGGTTCGGTGTTCTTAAGTACAAGTGTAAATAATGGCAAAACACTTCATAATCTTTTAAAGTATGGTACAGAGTATTAGGAAACAGTCCGTGTTTTACCAAGATCGCTGAGTTCAATGTGAAGGTAACTCTTGAAGCGTTACAGCCAGAAACGAACGTGCTGAGCTTCCCCACCACCCTGACCTGGTGTTTCTGCTGCTGCTGCTTGCTGGTGTTCCTCATGTACGTGTTGTATTTGACTATGTCTTGGCTCATTTCATCCACTCTGTCCATCAGCAACTGCAGATTCTTCCCCAAATGATTGCTGAAACGCAAAGTCAATACACTGACATGTTGTACTGCAAGACTATCGTTTTGCCACTGCTCTGAGCAGCTCCACCCTATTAACTGGTTCTGCCTTTTGCTAAAAGAATGAGAGCTAAAGGCAAGGGCACAGAGAAGAGTATGTGTTGCCTTGTTATTATTTGATTTTGCATATCAAATAGCTTAGTTTCCTACAATGAAAGCACAGGTACATAACAGAGTAACTATTACACGTACTCAGCGAGACATCTATAACGCACATTTTTTAAAAATCAAGTTTAATTTAAAGTTCAATGTTCCTGAAGCCTTCTCCTTAACAGCACCCCCCGCCCCCGCCATCTCCCTACCCAGAAGTGCAGGGAAGTTACAGGGAAGAGCCCTGCAAACTGATGGGGACTTCTGGCACAGCATTCCCTGCCCAGCAGCATTTGCTCTGCAGAGTGCGATGAAGAGGTGCCTCTCCTATCTCTCCTAGAAGCTACGGCAGTGCAGGCGCCATACTTTTTTCTCTCTAAAAATTTCTACTGCAGCTCAGTCACTAAAATCTTTTTATAAAGCGATGCTGATAACTGATACAATAACCACCATATTCAGTTACTTCTCCTGCAACCTCGTCCTACCATGGGAAAGTACAGGCCGCTACTGCACACATGCTGCCACTCTGAGAGCTGAGCGGCCTGGCCGGCACTTTGCTCACTAGTTTCACACAGACCTTTCCTGAACTCCTGCAGGGGCCAGCTTGGTGTCGGCGAGCGGGGGCCACAGTGAATGCAGCACACAAGGCCCTCGTCTTCGTGGAGCTCCTGACTGATGGAGACGGGAAGGGGCGAGGGTAAGGCACTGGCGTGGCAGACGGTCTCGAAGAGGACAGGCCAAAAGCCGCCGGCCATACACATTCTCCGGGAGGAAACCAAGTCCGTCCGGGGGACAAGGAGTGGAGATCGCACTCCTGAAAACCATGAGGCCTGGTCCAGCCGGAGCTCACGCCCCAGGAACACGCACAGAAGCTGGGAGCACGGAGGAGTCTCTCCCCTGAGCGGGCAGACGCGAGCTGGGCTGGGGACATAAGTGACGCGGCCGCTGTGGAACAGCTGCACAGAACCAGTGTTCGAGCCAGCACGTCCCCCCAAGCACGACCCAGGGAAATGAGAGCGGACAGACGCACAGGGCTGTACACATGTGTTGACAGCGACACTCCTGTGAACAGCCAGGAAGCAGAACCCCGATGTCTAGCAGACAAGGGGTGCACTAACTGTGGCGGATCCACACAGTATTATTCAGCCGTCACAATACTGAAGTACTCAAATATGGCGTCACACCGACAGCCCGAACAGAAAGCAGCTCACCATAGGAGGGCACTCACTCACTCTGGGAGTCTGACTTAGGGACAGGACAGCCAGAGACAGAAGTAGCTTGGTGCTGCCAGGGCAGAGCGGGACGGGGGACCAGCAGGGGGAGCACAGTGGAAAAGTGCTGCTGTTGAGAGTCACGAAAATGTCCAGAATTAGGGCCATTAGCATGGCTGCAGGACACTGTAAGCATACTGAAAACAGCTGGCACATACACTTTGAAGGGTGCATTGTATCTCTATGTTTACAAATTGCACACCTCTCCCCAGAAGACAAAAGCTCGTGCCATCTTCCAGACAGAGTGTAACGTGAACGAGCAGGTGGCAGGAAGCATGGAGAAAGAGAGCAGGACTGAAAATACTCCAGGGACATTCTGCAGTACGAGTGCTTTTCCTGCCAAGGAATGGGAGAAAACAGCCGAGGCTGGTGCGCAGTCTCCTGGCTGGAGGAGCCAAGTGGTGAGATATTACAGTGACAGAGAAGGGAAAGACAAAGCAGGCGCAAGTACTGGGCTGAACGAGGGCAAACCCCATTAGAAGGAGGATTCTCTCTGGAAACAAGAGAACTTAAGTCTGGACCCCGCCTTACACCGTGGACAGAGCCTGGACCAGGCCGTTTAATTCCAATGTGGAAGCACGTCATCGGTCCATGATCATTCCTCCTTCAAATCAAACTGTACTCCCTACTTTTCTTATTCCGTTGGAATTTTTGAAAGCACTTTTAACCTTGAAGCATTTCTTCTTCTCTGCAAACCAGGTAGGAACTTGGCTTTGTCATTTCTTGGTAGTTTGATTTAGATCCACCCAAGCCCAATACCTGGGCATACGGCACAGGGTAAGGAACGAAGCGGACTTTTCCTCAGCAGGTGACGCATAACCAGATCTAGCTTAGTCACGCTGCTTTACAGGACCATCAGGAGGACATTTATCACTACTGCACTTCCTGTGTATCCTTTCAACACACATCCAGTCTATAATTACTTCTGCTAGTCATTCTGCTACAATAACTGAATTAAACTGTAAAAAACACTGCTGCACTTGCTGCACGGGAACAGCGCGGAAAGCACAAAGTGGCAGTGAGTGTGTCACAGCAGCTTGGCAGAATCCGACGGCAGCTACACTGCATTCCAGAAAAGGAGCCGAGGGCAGCAGACAGGGAGGACGGGAAGGGACTGCAGGCCCAGGCCAAAGCCAGCACTCAGACCCTCGCATGGCAAGTAACAGGGATGTAAGAAACTGCAAACCATTCGGTCGCCAGCAAGACAGGAGATGGGCAAGACTGGAGGAGAGAGAGCCAGGAAACCAGGGCAGACAACAGCCACAGCGCCGAGAGTTCTGGGAGCTTGGGCAGCAGGACAGGAGGGCACCAGGGGGCGCGGGCCATCAAAGTCTTGGGCAAGAGTAACATGAGTCCAGTCTGCTCTCAGAAGACACCACAATTCTGAAGGCAGAAAATGCTGCAGGCAGGAAGTTAGGAGACTGTGAAAGTCATCAGGGAGGAAGATAATGAGGCCTTGGCTTAAGGTAACAAAAGTCTTGGAAATAGGATAAAATCACCCCAGGAATCTAGACGAGAGAAGACAGTTCTACTTAGAGATGAGCAAAAGACAGTTCACGGTGGAAACGAGAAGTAAACCAACTGTAAGCGTTGTAGTTTCTCAGACCACAAGCAAGAGCCCCTCCCAGAAGCCCGCTGACAGCCGTGCACTGCCAGGTCCACGCCAGGGACCCGCCAGGCTCGCGGGGGCCAGGACGCTGTGAGCGGGCAAGGGGGAAATGAGGAGGCGTCACAGGGACAGGAATGGTGGCGACCAGTGCAGTGTTTAGCTGTAAAACAGGAGAAAACGGGGCAGAAGGTGAAAGAAGCTGGATAATAGTAACACGAGTTCAAAGGCATTCACTTTCAAGTCCGCCTCTTTCAAGATGAGGGAAGCGTGTTCAAACGGTCTCACTTTCAGGAGACGACAACGAAGGGTTAGTCCTGTTTACCACACGCATACGGTTTGGGGTGAAAAGCAAATGTCTATGCATGTAAGTGGGTGGTGGTGTTCTATGAAAAGACACAATTATAAAATCCAAGTAGAAGATTTAATGGGTGAGTGCTCATTGTATTATTCTTTGAATTGTCTGAAGGGTGGAACATGTTAGGGAGGGCAAGTTAATAAAGATCCCCAAAATAGCCAGGATAAGGAGGACCTGAAACTCTCGAAGGAGGAGGAGCAGCTCACCTGGGTAGATACAAGCTCCAGAAGCGAGGGCAGAGCAGGCTGGCCTGAGGGGACAGATCGTTCATCGTCAGCGTGAGAGAGCCGAGGCCCAAAGAGCTACATGAAGTACTCAAAGTCACTGGCTGCACGACTGTTAAAGAAACCACTTATGCCATTCAGTGCAAAGGAAATGAGACAACAGGAAAGCCCCCCACCGGTCCTGTGGCAAAGAGCTGACAGAGAGAACAGGGGCCCTGGAGAAACCAGGGGGTGGCACTGGCACATGCAGACAAAAATCTAGTACCTGTCGCCAAGCCTGAAATTTTGGAAACTCTCCACTCCAACTTTAGCAATAAGAAAGGTACTGCTGAAACCGACGCTCTTTTTCTACCCAGTCTTTATTTTTATAGTTTTTTGAGGCAGGGTCTCACTTTGTTGCTCAGGCTGGCCCTGAACTCACTATGTAGCCCAAGTTAGCTTCAAACTCACAGCAATCCTCCTGCCTCTGCCTCCTGAGTGTAGGGATTATAGGCGTGAGCCACCATGCCCGGCATTGTGGTACGTGGTACTGGATCACACTCAGGACCTTGCGCTTGCCAGGCTGATACTGGAAGCACTGAGCTAAATCCCTGGCCCACTGCCACATGTCCTTAAAGTATTAATACTATGTGCTGCAAGTGCTAGAAAGGACACTGGCACAGGCGTAAACATGTATGAACTTCAAAGACTTTGTAACATTTGTAACAATGCTTTTTTAGACAGCAACACTAAAAAACATCCCCATAGTACAAGCCCCGAAGGGCACCAGAAATTCTCAGTTCAGAACTACTGCACAGTGACAGTCACAGAAAGTCAGACAGCTTATCTGGAAGATGCTGTGGGGTTCTTGCCAGAGCCAGTGCAACCAGGGCCCCGGGATGGAGCTGCTGCCCACGCTCGGGGTCTCACAGCCGCGGCTCTCCTCACTGTCAAGGAAGCAGAGCTGCGAAGAGACAGCTCAGCCACACGTGAACCATGGCACGCAGTGCTGCATCTGCCCAGGCCACACAATCAGTTTGTATATAACGTAAGATGCTCATGCCTAGTTTACTTTCTGGAAAAAGAAGGAAGAAAAACCAAGCTGTCATGTGTGAATAGCTGAAGGTTTGTGTTCCATATTCTTTTAAAATTAATAAAGACTATCATGTCTATTAAATTAAGATAAAAATTAGGATATTTTAAAAAAGGAAAGCAAACACAGTGCACACTATTCAATAATTGGATACACTTATCCAGTAAACCAAAGAACTGGTACCCACACACACAGACAGATCATCAAAGATTAGCAAAACGTTGAGTTTGATCCCCAGGATCGCGCAAAAAAAAAAAAAAGATTAGCAAAATGTTTAAGGAGCTACATAAGAATGATTTCTCATGAAGTTTCGTATTACAAAAATTTATGGCAACTGTCCCGATTACCATAATGTTACTAATGTTAGAAAGTAAAAAAATTAAGATGCACAAAAAGTGCATTTCAGCTCTGCGAAACAGCAGTATTGATTTGGCTCCAAGAAATAGTCTATAAGGATAGTTTCAAGGCTGCTTAGTTTTTTTTCTCCCCAAAGAAACACTAATTTGCCCTTGAAATAATTTCACAGGGAATGTAAAGGGTTTCTTCCCATCCCACCTAGAAATACAGAAGATAAAACCATAGCAAAATATTATTTTAGATCTCGGTTGCCACAGCAAGCAGAGACACCTTCTTGGCCATTGTGGCTGCTGCTTGGGACAAAGGGACGTCACAGGGCAGCTCACCTACCCGGCCGGAGCTTCAGAAGGGCTTGTTTGTTCTGTAACTCAGTAAAGAAGCCTGGGGAAAGGTGAGGACATGAATCATCCATGCAAAGCTTTTACATAGTAAATTTAAAATTATTATATAACTAAATACTTAATACATCAGATTGTAACCTCACATGCTGAAAAAGGTTCTTAGCTCAATACTTTAAAAACAGGTGTGTGCATAGTGTCTGTGAAAGCACTGAAGAAAAATATGACCTTCTAAAACAGACAAATTTAAGGACTATTACGCATGTGTGCTTCGATCAAACAGTACACTCTTTGGTGCCCAATGAGCCTGCAACCCGGCCGTGTCATTTAGCGCTCTGTTCACCATTCAGGCTGCCCGCACCCCACTGGGCTGCGTGGCTCGTGCGCGTGAATGTGGTGGAAGGCAGTGCCCCTCTCAGGGCATGGAGGGCAGTGTGGCTTCTGGCTCTGGGCTACATCCCTCGTCCTCTCTGGACGAAGTACCACATCTGCGTGTTTCTCTGTTCCAAGTTTCTATCTAGGACAACTAAAATCTGACTAATATTCAAGCTTCTGCTCAAATCGGTAGCTTGAGAGCATATACTTTGTTTCTGGCAGCCAACAAACATACTGATTACATACTCTCTCCGTTTCCTGTTAAAAGGGGTGTTGCTGGCCTCTCTTCACCACAGAAACCTTGAGGGGCGTTTAAAGGAGCTATAATGTGGCTCTGTCCACACTTCTGCTACAGGTAGGAGATTGGGCCTACGGCATGTGCGGTGCGACAGTGCTGGCCTGCCATGGGGTTGGGGGAGGTGGGGGGGACCGCTGTTACTGGAAGAGATGGGGGGAGATAAACCCCTATTTCATAAAGAAAACAGTGTCTCGGAACATCTCAGTCAGCACTTTAGAATACAGCAGACCAACTAAACGGCTAAAGCAGTCACATTAGACGAAATCATGTTTCTGCTGCCTAAGACGGCAAAAGCCAAGGTCAAAATTCCAACTTTATTTGAATCCTCTGTTAACCACTCCGTTTAACTACGTCTGCCTCTGAACAAGAGTATAAAGGAAAGAAGCATTTCTGTTCTCCTAAGCACTGTTACAGGTCCAGACACGGTACCGTAAGCCTCTAGGGCAGCCTACAGCAACTGAGGCAGGACCCGATAAAGGCCTGCTCCACGCACACTTCCCACAGCGAGGCAGCGTGGAGGGCACAAGCACTCCTGCGCTGTCTCCCACCGTCCCAGGGGCACTTTCCCAGGGCGGAAGCCGAGCTGCACGTGGTTACACCCACCGCAGGAGCCTCCAAACGTGCTCAGCGGACTGCTCTGTCTCTTGCCCGAGAAGGGCTGACATGAGCAAGCTTGGGAAGAGGCAGTGGGAGGCCCTTGCCATGGGGCAGGCCGCTCACCTGCTGGCGAGGCTGAGCAGCTCGTGCTTGTCTGCCACCGCTGACTTCTTCTCGAGCTCCCACATCAGGACATTGATCAGGTGGGAATTTTTAATTATAATCGGCACTTCTTCGAACATGTGCTCAAAGGTGATATTTGCCTTTTTCAATCTGTGAAGCAGGTTAAAAACACTTTAAACTAGTGGTCAAAAGTGTTAAACTTGACTGTTTAATGCATTTTACCTAATCACAACCCTCTCCCGGGTTTTTGCTTCATAAGTATTCTTTAAAATAAAACAAACAGGGAGAGAAACTAGTTTCACAGAACATAAACCAAATAATCTGAATATCGACTTTAAAAAATATCTAAATGTGAGCTCTACACCCAGAAAATAAATTTTAGCAAAAGAACTATTCTTTGCTATTGGGGTCCTAAAAATTTCATCGATATTAAAATGTAAACATCAAGGTTATGCTACATGATCCACATCTAAAACATATAAAATAAATACCCAGGAAGAAAATACACTTGTTGGAAACCTCACTTTCAAAGCGTGCAGAACTGAAATTCTGAGTAGTGTAGACAGTGAGCCCAGCACGGTTTGGCAGACGCCCCACGGCCCAGCGCTCAGCAGCTCCGTGGGAGGAACTCTGTGCCCGGGAGGAACCGCTCTCGTGAGCTCCTTTTTTTTTTTTTTTGAGACAGGGTCTCGCTTTGTGTAATTCAGGCTGGCCCTGAGCTCACTATATAGCTCAGGCAAGCCTCGAACTCAGCAATCCTCCTGTCTCTGCCTCCCGAGTGCTGGGATGATAGGCGTGAGCCACCACGCCCGGCACTGTGGTATGTGGTATTGATGGCTGGTGGGTGAGTCTCCATGCCCAGCATTGTACGTGGTCACCGGGATCGAACTCAGGACCTTGCGCTTGCGAGGCAGGCGCCGGAACCACTGAGCTAAATCTCCGGCCCGAGTTAGCTCCTCTTTTTAAAAACTATGTACTTTAGTTTTTTCTGGAACCAAATGGAAAACCAGGGATGAATTGTTCTACACAGTCAAAGCCACTAACTGATTTCATAGTAAAAAATTTTACAATTAACAGAAAATAGGATTTTAAAATTTTTAAAATCTATATGTTCCAGTGCCACCGGGTAGGACGCGTCGGCTTTCTGCCTGTCACTCGCGGGCCTTCCCAAAGCCCCGCCCCTCACCACGTCTTTGCGCACATCTTTCCCACCCTCAGGAAAACAGTTCCCCGACCAGGCGCGCGCCAGGCCCGCCAACCTCCTTCCTGCTCCCTTATGCTCTCACTTATCTCTTCATAGCACCGAGCTAACTCCCTCTAACTGACCTCACTCTCGATGAAAACAGATGAAGCGTTCTATAAAAGATAATTTAAACACGGAAAGGGAGAGATCCAGTGGCACTTGGCACACAGAAAACTGCTACAGTCCACATGGCAAAAGCATTACCATCGCACAACCAAGGATTCAATAAATGTGGCAAGCTTAATTCTTAAAAGAAAACAGTCACTGCTTTACCATACGTCCTGTGGGCCCCCAAACACTTACGCTTCTGGGGAAAAATCCTTCTCTTTACAAACTTCCATCAGTTTAGGAGTCAGTCTGTATGCCTTTAGCGAGAGAGACCCCTGTGCAGTCTTTATGGGATCTCAAATAAGAAAAAGAGAAAGACATTACTAAAAACTGTCACTACCAGTGTTCCAGTAACACTGATTCTAGGCACATTTTGTTACTTATTACACAATCTTGCATCTTTGCAAAATGATCAAAACAAATAATCAGAACACAGATTCAACCATTTATAGCCAACAGGAAGTGAAGATGTAAGGATCTATTTTACTTGGAATAGCTTTCCTTCTAAGGAAAAACAGAAGATAAAAAAGCCTAATTAAATTTTCAAATCCACCACCTCAACTAGAACCAGTTTATCTTGTGAATGAAATCTGTATTTTATAAACTCTGTACAACAAAGAGAAAAATACTATGGAATATGAAACATGAAAAACTGCTGTATGTACTAGTACACTTCGGTCAACTAATTAAAAATGAATAGCCTTGACATGAATTTATCCACTCTAATAATCGCCATTCACATTTCCTAATCAAAGCAGATTGTAAAAACCAAAGCACTAAGTCACAGTGCTGTCACAAAAGTGTCTTTTTAATTTCAGAGAAACAAATTTTCAGAACTAACTGCTCACACGCTCTGAGGAAGGGAGCTTAGCACTTGCCGCATGATAATGGCTCGGCAAGCCAATATTCGTCTAAAACCTGTGTTAACATTCGTGTTGTCTGAAACTTAACACAGTGAAACTTTTAGCAATAGGTGATAAAATGAAAACCGAAATAGATTGAAACAAGTGGAAAATTCATCAAGGTCTGATGATGCAATGTTTCCAGCCAATATAAGTACACTTTAACAACTTGTTCTTTTCTGTAATCCAATTGTTAACATACTGAAACAATTTTGGGGCAGCTCGTAAGATTGATCGTATTCATTAGTATTTTTTCTGACAGATACTCAGGACGTTACATTTACTTCTCAGCTGGAAACTATATGCAAGTCTGCCAGATATGGCAAACTGTGAGTGTGTGGGGAGGGGGAGGCTATAAAGCTGTTAAATTGCCTACAGTTCTGATACAGCACAGAACATCTGGTCTGGAGAGCTTGAGGAAACACCATTAAATAGGCCGAAAAGAAAAAAATCTTTGTGCTAAGAAACAGTCCAGGTTTTGTACGCTGCTGTCAGAGGTATAAAAAACTTGGCACGCTGCATTACGATTGGTCAGTCACGTACAGAGCCAGACACGCCAGCAACCGGGGTTTGTTAGACATCTGGTCGAGTTCCACCGGCCCCTTTCAAGAGGGAGGGGAGATGGAGGAATAAAAATGAAGCAGCTACTCCAGCATTCCAAAATGTACACATCAGGGCTCTGATAGCAAGAAAAATAAACAGAAAGAAGGAAACCCTGTCTAGACTTAGCTGCTGCTGAGGCTGCTGCAGAAACAGGCTTGGTATTTACTTCAGACGGCCTGCCAGGCTGCTTTTAGAGGCAAAAGACAGAAAGCAAAAATAGCAGCAATAATATGAAGGGGAAAAGAGAATAATAACAGAACCTCCTACTAACCGTAAATGAGAACGACAGACTCTTCAATGGCGTGCTGGTAACTGAACTGGGAATCCAGCAGGGCCCGGGTGACGAAGGACCCGTAGTATGTGGACTGGTACCAGCCCACGTGGAGATGGTCAATGTTGACGTGGCGAAGGCTCCGCATCATTTCCATCTGGTACTGGACTAGATAACACAGAGGAGGGGAAGGAAGAAACACTACTTAGTCATGCCAGCACATTAAATGCAAGCTTTCCAGAAACAAATCCTACATAACTGTTTAGTAGCTACAAGGAACAGGTTTCCAGACTTAAAAACATTCAGTTCGCAGACCAACATAACAAAACTGAGCTTCCAAATCATTTCAAATACTGGGGCTTTCCTCTATTCATTAAGGAAAAAACTATTTTGTAGAAAAGGTATTAAAAAGACAATGTTAACACCTCTTTCTAAACAAGCAACCATTAAAAGTGGTTTCTGCGCCTCTTGCTAAAACTCTAAAGCAGCAAATGTTTAAAGAAAAATTTGTATAATTATCAAACTGGTTGGATTTAAGATGTTTCATCTAGATCGATGAGCAAGAATAGCTATCAATCTCTACTTCAATACAGCTTTTAGAACTGAAGTTAAAATAATCATGAAAGCGAAGGGTAAATAATCAGGAACCAAATTACTAATATATGAACAGGATACAGGATATAGCTGATTTAAAATTGAAGAATTCATTTTTGCCTTCATCTGGTGCCCCCTGCTGCATACACTAAATTTTTAAAAAGCCTTCTCCTTGTCTATATGCACCTTTGTGTTAAACAGGCTATTTTTATTAGAACTGTTATATTTTAATCACCATATACAGAATGAAAAGGTTTAATGACTTTTACTTTTGTCAAATTAATCACTATAATGTATACTATTAACTTAAGGCAGTATTACTAGATAAAGATACAGGCTGACAATGTAAAAATAAGACATTAAAAAGCATTATGGCCCCACAATACATAACAAGTAAAATGAAAAAGCTTTATAGTCAACATAATACCCAAACTACTTCTATCACAATGAATGTATGGCCATGTGGAATAACCCATTTTGCTTAACTCCAACCTAAGCATCCTAACTCTTCATCAGGTTTTAAGAAAAGTAAAATCTTATGTCTACCATTTTTTTGATTAGTGCTTTTTGTTTCACCAAGCGAAAAAGACTCAGGACTACACTAAACACTACTGTGTACCAAACCAGTGTGTCTGCAGATATACAAGTAACAGGTGACAACAACCCCATCAGCTGGTACAGCCTAGACCTGCAGGGCACGCCTACGGCACACGGACTGCAGCAGACAGCTGCTATCACTGAAGGCTCTAAGAGGTTCACCATCACTGGTCTAAGCCATCACTAAGAACACCACAACCTTGGAAATCTATAGCCCGAGGCAGTATAAAATGTATCAATTATCTTTTATCTTAATATTTTAACTCTCTGGCATACCAGAACTTTCCTACCCTTCAGCTCCTTTAACAGATTTACTGTTTATCAACTGCATACATTGGGAAGCAGCATAACATGTGCTACAACCTCTTTCTGTTTTAAAATTCCACGATTCTTCTAATCAAAATAAAATAAATGCTCTGTCTAACAGTTTTATTAAATTTAACTTGCAAATTACAAGTTCCAGTATTCTAAGTAAAAGAGGAGCTAAAACTGAAATTTGGTATTTAAAAAAAAGAGAGAAAAAGAGATGGGGGCAGACTATTCAACAACTGACGGTACAAACAGGATTTAATAAATGAGTTTTTAAAAATCACTACTTGTAAAACATCTGTCTCTACAGCACTTAGCCATAACATACACAGGGGTTAGGGTTAGCTTTTCTACCAACTTACAACAGCAGCAAAGAAGAGACGGAATGTGGAGACGGCAGATCCGCTGGGGGAGGGATCCTGCTCCCGCTTAATGAGCCTTCTCTGATTTCTAGTGACCCCATCTCCAAAAAGATCTGAGAACTCTTCATAATCAAATGCTAGCACTCCACACTGTTCTCTGGATATGTTATAATAAACATTTATTTACTAGCTAAAGCAGCACTTCTAGTGTATATAACATGCATTATGATTTAAAATCAAATTTCTCTGAAAAAGTTCCCTAATCTTGCTGACTTGCCTGACACAGCCTGAGTAAAAAGTTTCAATATAAATGAAATCAAACAGACAAGACCACACAGAAATGCTCCCTAGACCTGCCCCAAACTTCTCAGTTCTTCACGCAGAGGCTGACCTAGTCCACCAGCCCCCCAGGAGGAGCAAGGGGGAACATGCAGTCTTTTCTACACTACAGAGGAGCCTGCAACACGACAGCTGTCGTTTCGAGGCTGCTCTGTGTATGAATAGATCTGATTCCAATGGACTTGTTTCAGGGGCTCAGGAGAAGAGATGAGCTGTTCCATCACTGGGAAGAATGAGGGAAACGTGGCCTCTCCTCTCTGACAGCTGAGAAAATCGCAAACCAGATTTCAGGAGGCTTCAAATTCACTGGGTTTTCATATCACCTAAATATCTCACACAAATGTAAGAATGATTAAGAGCAAAGATAGGTAGACTGATAATTTCAAAATCGCCAATTCGATGGAGTTTTATTGCACTCCATGCCAGGCCTGTTCTACTCAAGTTTCGGTGCATTATCCTGGAGTTAATACTTGATTTAAGAATCTTTTTTAAAGGCCCAAATTAAAAAACCAGGACCTCTCGTAGTGTTGTGTGGGGACACTGCACAGGGAGACAGACCTTGCTGTGGTCTTGGGGAGTAGGCTGGGGGGCCGGAGCTGGGCTAGGCCCCGGCCACTGTGCGGAAGGGGCCGCTTGACCCAGCTGAAGAGACAAAAGTGACACTGTTTCCTGCCGCATCTGGGCCGGGAGTCAGACAGCACGACGGCCGGGCCTGGGTCCTGGCTGGTGCTGACAGGGGTGCAGACCCCTCGCCTCCCTCCACTCACAGCTCGGCCTCCTCCCTGCACCATCTTCACAAAGTACAAAGCTGACCTCTGCGCAGGCTGCACGGCACCGCTACGCAGGGTAGGAAGCACTCGGCAGACTGCCCCTCGGCTGTCCCCAACCAAGCTCTCGGCAGCCACTGTTTACTCTCCTGCCTGTGGCAAAAATAGGAGAACAAAGCAGTGATCAGCCGGTCAGGTCTGCACCATACACGGCAGGGGTCACGTGGGCTCGGAAGCCTGGTGAACGCCCACGTTGTGGGGGCCGTCGAGGTCTCTCCAGGGCCACAGGGGTGAGGGCAGCGGGACAAGCCCAGGCACGGAGACCACAGAGGTGCTGCGGCCCATCGCCCGTCGCAGCCCACCAGCCCCGGAAAGGCCAAGGGGCTTACCTGCTTCCATGTGTCCAGCCGGCGCCCACTTCTCCGGGTAAACTTCACGGAGGGTATGAGGCCGGGCAGGGAGGAGCGTGCACACTCGGGGACTGGCTCGGGGCTCAGGGAGAGGCCTCGTGGCCAGAGAAACACAAGGAAAAGGCAGGGAGCCCTAGCTCTGAAGCATGAATGCCCCCGGGGAGCGGGCACTCATGGGCACCCACAGCCAGCTCCCCGAAGCCATTCATTTATTCTCAGGCTCTCGGGTCCGGCGGGAGCCAAAGCAGCAGCTTCCCCCAGCAGCACTCACTTCTGAGTTTGAAATATCCCCAGGGAGCTTCCCAAAGGTGAATGGCAAGGGGGAGAGCCTTTCGGGGAAGAGAATTACGTGATGACGCCAGACAAAGGCCCAGGGCTGTGCCGTGAGAAGCCTTTCACCATGCTCAGTTTAAAAAGCAAACCGCTAAGAGCTGAGAAGCAGAAGAGGCAAGCGAATGGAGACACGGGTTGGTGGTGGCTACTAAGCCAGTTTAGAGCCCTAACAACAGCGCAGAGATGGGACTGAGGCGACACAAGGCTCGGGGGACCCGAGGGACAAGCCGAGCTTCCTGCGTCCTCTAGACCGCCGCCGTGCCTCAGTTGGGTTGGCGGGGAGCCCCCGAGCCGGGGACGGCCTGCTCACAGCACACAGGAACTGTTCCAAGCTTCACCAACTATATTCACAGTCACTTCTCCCACGTATCTTCTCTGCAAAACAGTCAAACTGAAAGTGCCTACAGCTGCCACTGTCTTCACGGAGGCAGACTGCCCAACACGCCTTTCAAAAATCCACCTTGCTGGGATTTCTCTTGCCTTCTCTTCAAATACAAAACCCTCAAAGGACCCTGTATGCGCTGCCTTCAGTCCCAACCTGGCAGGTGGGCAGCGTGGCAGCCGAAGAGTCCACAGCCCCGAGGACTGTGAGGGGGGCACAGGGGTCGGAGGTGTGCAGTGCAGAGCAACTGCCGCACGCTGTCGCTCTCGCTGCCTCCCGCACTTTCACGGTCACCTTTTAAGTCGCCATCATGAAACACAAATGCTTACTACAAAAAAGGAACAAAGAACTGTCACAGATGGAAAGACTGAAACGGGCTGAAAGTCAGACGGCAGAGCTGGACTGTAGCACACTCAAAACAACTTGAAATCTTTCCAACAGATTAACGGGAGAAAAGCCTTTTACAGATGTGTTATTAAAAATGCCTGAAGGACAAGATACAGTGGTACCTCAGTTCACTGGCTTAATTCTTTCCACAACTGTGTGTGAAAGCTGAACTGGTCGAAAAACAAATCAAGTTCAACAGTTAGAGCTGATGCCGACTGATGGGGAAATTTGATTAGATAATCATCCGATTCCCTGTGTGACCAGAATCATGCAAAAACATCTATGAACGAAGACACCACTGTAACTTAAATTTTAAAAATTAAAAACAATTTCAGGATGAGCTGGAGATTTTAGCTCAGGGGTTCCGGCGCCTGCATCGCAAGCACAAGGCCCTAAATTCGATCCCGGTAAACACATACAATGCTGGGCGTGGAGACTCACGCCCAACAACAATCAATACCACATACCACAGTGCCAGGCGTGGTGGCTCACGCCTGTCATCCCAGCACTCGGGAGGCAGAGACAGGAGGATTGCTGAGTTCGAGGCTTGCCTGGGCTACATAGTGAGCTCAGAGCCAGCCTGAACTACAAAGCGAGACTCTGTCTCAAAAAAAAAAACAATTTCAGGATCTAATGACTTATTTGATAATATTACATCAAACAAATTCAGATTACTTAAAATTGTCTCACAGTGTGATTATCCAAACAGATAAAGCCTAGAGAGAAAAGGTACATGCAGCTAAGCACCAAGAACAAGTTCTACCTGAACATGTATGTCAGACTTCCTGCTAACTGCTCTACAGATACTAACTTTAGTAACTAACTTTAGTGTCATGATTATTAAAACCCTTCTGGAGAACGAGTTTACTACAGCTCTGACTTCAATGTGACTTCAGATTCTGACCCAAATCCTACACAACTGCCATTTACAGAACTTCGTCATGGCTCACTGGTGAACGTCAAGTATTTCTGAATCAATGAGGCACAAAACACAGATACAGCCAAAGTAAAAGAACACGTTTGCAGAAACCACAGCTTGTACATGTTTGATCACTAAATTAATAATTTAGTACAAGGCTTTATTGCAATAAAACTACCATCAAAGATTTTATATGCCGAAGTTGATACTTATCACAAATATGTAATCAAGCTCCTAAAACACTACATTTTATGTTATTTTTTGAAACCTCTGCCAAGACTACGTCGTAACTAAATACTGGCTCAGATCAAAGCTGACCTCGCAAGCACATCAAGTAAGAGAACAGAAACTAGATTCAGAGCAAGCTCTTTGCAGCAAAGAAACAAAACTCAACGAGGAACTGCAAAGGTTTTAAATGCAAACAAACAAATCAACAAACCCAACAAACCAATGGCTTCGACAAGTATGACAGGGAAACGGAATGTATAAAGATCTCCCATCTGTGCTGGCCCAAGCGTTCAAGCAGGACTCTGAAGAAACCCCAAGAAGCCGCCTTCCTCGAGCACGTGGATGCCTGCAAGCACACGCTGTCTATGCGGTGAAGGCTCTGCACCATTGTTTAATAAGACAAACTTTATTCTGCGCTTTCTTTTTCATATCAGACTTTCTGCCAAGCTGCACATACGTTTCAGGCAATATTCAAAGCTAGTAGCAGATGTAGATTTAAGCAAACAGAATGTGCATTTGAAAAAAAAAAAAGAGTAAGAGTCTACTTTGGGTGGAGAGAATTACGAACACACAGATTTCTCAAAACCTCCACATTCTCATCACCTTGTCTGTATCACATATTCATCTCTTGTTTCAATTAATACATCTGTTATTAATGCCACTCCTGTGATGGCTTATGGATTTTGGAAACAGTTCAATTTTTCACAATAAAATATCCAGTATAAATTCTATTATACCTAGCAATTAATCCATCCCATTTAAAAAGAAATGACAAATATACTGCCATTCTTAATCTTACAGAATTCTTAAAAATAGTGTACTTTACTCTTTAAAGTGTTTATGAATTCTGTCCAAATAACTTCTTTTAAATGCCAAAGGATAAGGAAACAGAAATGGGAGTAGGAAGGTCCTCACAAAATAATCTTTAAAAACTAGAAAGACCAGGCCAGAGGGTTAGCTCAGTGGTTCCGGCGTCTGCCTCGCAAGCGCAAGGTCCTGAGTTCGATCCCCGGTAACCACATATAATGCTGGGCGTGGAGACTCACGCCCACCAACAATCAACACCGCATACTACAATGCTGGACGTGGTGGCTCACGCCTGTCATCCCAGCACTCGGGAGGCAGAGACGGGAGGATTGCTGAGTTCGCGGCGGCTTGCCTGGGCACCATAGTGAGCTCAGGGCCAGCCTGAACTACAAAGCGAGACCCTGTCT
>PVIC010014714.1:0-35803 GCA_004025085.1 Thryonomys swinderianus | reverse complement strand
AAGACAACCAACAACATGGGAAAAAATCTTTACTAGCTGTGTATCAGATAAAGGGCTATTATCGACAATATATAAAGAACTCAAACAGATCAGCCTCCCCAAGTTTAAAGACCCAATTCAAAAATGGGCAACTGAAATGAACAGACACTTCTCAGAGGCAGAAATCAAAGCAGCCAAGAAACATATGAAGAAATGCTCAGCATCTCTGGTCATTCGAGAGATGCAAATGAAAACAATATTATATATCATTTTAATATGAACATAAAATATACTATATCAGTCCAGTTGATTTCTGCATTTCAAATTATTTGACTTGCTAATCAGAAAAATATGTATTGCTATCTTCTTAAATCTTTCCATTCATCTGGGAAGACATCATAAAATTACATGAATTAGTTAGCTTAAAACAGAAAGACATTGTCTCACATTTAAAGAATCATATAGTAGCTGGGCGTGGTGGCTCATGCCTGTAATCCCAGCATTCGGGAGGCAGAGGCAGGAGGATAGCTGAGTTCGAGGCTTGCCTGGGCTCCATAGTGAGCTCAGGGCCAGGCTGAACTACAAAGCAAGACCCTGTCTCAAAAAAAAAAAAAAGAATCATATAGTAAAGACATATGTACACCCATGTTCATAGCATCTCAGTTTGTGATAGCCCAATCTTGGAAACAACCCAGATGCCCATCAACTGGAGACTAGATAAAAAAGGGGTGTGTGTGTGTGTGTGTGTGTATCTCTCTCTCTCTATATATATACATATATATAAGTGTATGTTATAAAATATATGTTTTATATATGCATTTTATATATTATAACATATTATGTATTATAATATATTGTATATAAAATAATATATTATATATTGTTTTATATAATATATAATTGTATTGTATAATATAATTATAAAATTATATTATAAAATTATTATTGCATTTATAATATATATAATTATATTTTATATGATATTGTATACTATATATTATTTTATATATTATATTGTACATATGTTTATATATATATATATTTAAAATGTATGTGTTTTATACACATGTGTTTATACATATAAATATACATATATTTATACATATAAATATAAATGTGTTGTATATAAAATATATGTGTATGTGTATATATATATATATATACAGGAGCATTACTCTGCCATAAAGAATGACAAGTTTGAGTCATTTATGCACAAATGGGCACACCTTGAGCAGACACTAATAAGTGAAATAAATAGGTCTCAGATATATAAATATCATATCTTTTCTCTGGTACGAGAACCTGTAGATGTGAAGAAGTTCTAGATTGTAGGATAGATTTTATGAAATAGGAAATATTCAAAGAGAAAGTGGTAGGCAAAAGTAATGAGGGGAAAGAATAAGTATCATTTAAAAAGAAAGTACATGTATATAGGTGGTGGGTGTTGCAGGGTGGGTAGGGATACGAATAAAAATGAGAATTAACTTGCGCCATTTACTGGTAAAAATTCCCCAATGTTGAGTGTGATTGTGAGCTGTATATAAAATGTACCAATAAAGACTTCAATTTAAAAAAAGATAAAACTCTTAGCTCAGGTCACCAGAAGTGTCAGACTCTGGTGAGGATCCCTGGCTGGAAGACAGTCACCTTCTGCTAACCATCATAGAGGAGAAAAACATAGAAAGAACAGAGGGAAAGAGTTGGCTGTTGTCTCTTATTATGAGGACAGTAGTCCTATTGGTCAGAGCTCCACCTTTATTATCTTGTGTCACTTTAGTTTCATATCAATCCTCTCTCAAAATACAATCAAATTCATAGTGAGGGCTTCAATGTAAGAATTTTGAGGAGACATGATTTTGTAGCATTATCATGGTAAACCAGTTTGTACTGGTATAGCTTTGTATTGTTTAAAGTATCTCAAAAATATATAATTACTTTATTCTATTTGGCAAGCATATAAAAATGGATAAATAAGACTAAGAAAATTAACATTTATAGAAGGTATTACAGTGAAAATGAAGGATCTTAGAATTATAAAAACTTGGAGAAAGCAATAAACTCATTAATGAAGAAACATGTATGATTATTTATTCCAAATTCATGCTAAACTCACAATTCTAAATTTATACTTGGAGAATGAGTGAATAATAACAAATATACAAAATTAAATAAAGTACATAAAAATTGTACATGTCTTTATGGAACACAGATTTGTTCAAAACTTAATATACTTTCCCCAAAATGTTTTATTTGCCATGGAGGTTAATATTTGAATACTTAACATTATTTTAAATATATCATCTAGTATATTCTGCTGGCTTGAAAATAGTTCTTCCTTTGCTACTGGGTGTTTGTGAGTATGTTGGGCCTAGTTTAAATACATAATGATATTTACACTCTCAGCTCAACAGTCAATGGAGAATGTTGTACTTCTTTAATGAGAAGAACTGCAAGCTTCACCCCATACCTTTTGTATCAATAACTCAAGGGGCAAAATTTTCATAAAATAATATCCAAATAACTACTCTCATTATTCTTGGCAGATGTGAATATTAAGTTTTACCTCACAGGCATGTAATTTAACTTGGTCAATATCTTCAGTTCTCTCTAAAGAAAAGAAACCTTTTCTCTATCAGTCTCCAGTAATAATCTTGATAGCATAATTCCCAAATGACACAGAAATGGAATATATGAAGTCTTTACAGAAAATAAATCTTCAAAAAAACTTAAATGTCCTTCTCAAACGGCTCTAAATTTAGCAAGCTTAAGTAATATGACAGTTGATTATTTGTTCTGGCCTAAAGAAGAACAGCTTATTCTGAGAGAAGACATAATCCTCTTAATATGTTTGCTACATGAAACTCTAAGTATATTAAAATGATATGATTTTAAAGCAGATAGCAATTGAGAATTTAAGTGGATTTTGTTCCAGAACTTGTCCTTTAAAGAATTAGATTTAGCACTGAAATTGCAAAAATGCTAAGTATAAAGAGGTTAAAAAAAGAGACAAGAACAATTAGATAACACTGAGTATCACATCCTCCATGTTTCCTTTTTCTGTTATATATTCGTACAATTTTTTTTATTTTTCTTAGAGTACTTTTTTTCTGAACATTCAAATTGAACTATACTGAATATAGTAGTATTTACAAATAACGTTATAATAATTAAATGGCAAGCACACCCTTTGTTATTTTACCTTGCTACAATAAGGGTTTGGTGTGTATCTGCCCTACGTAGTCGTGAAGCAGAGTTAAAAGAAAAATATAAATGGAACATATCCAGATTTTCTGTTTGTGGATATTGGAAGATAGAAACCTGTTACAGTATGTTTATAAACAATTTCTGATGGGCCTGGACATGATGGTCTGGTTTATGATACTTTGACCTCATAATGATGCTTTGAAACAGTGACACAATCTGAAGAAACTGGACATTGAATCTTGATCTTTCCCTGGGCAGAGACACATGGCACCATCCTTCTTGTGACACAGCAGTGGACAGCAGACAGGCACTTCAAATCCCAGCCAGCCGCTCCTTCCCAAGGGGAAACAGCTGAAACTCCGTAGAGTATTACTGAAAGCTGAAGTATTTGGTAAATTAAGTGTGTTAAATACATTTTAAAGTAAGATATTTCCAATTTTCATTGGATTTTTGGATCATAATTCCACTGTAAAGCTAGCATAAGTACATGAAGTGAAAACAGATCAGTCCTAAGAAGTTTGAGGATTAAAAGAATGGGATGCAGAAAGAGAAAAGAGAATATTTAACTTGCAGAGGAGGGCAGTTTGTAGAATTAGTAATGTTTGCATGCGTCTTGAAGAAGATGTAGGCATTTGGAAATAGCAAAAAGAGGGATGAATGTAAGGAATGAAAGTGGAGTAAATAGAGATAGTTGTTTGCAGTGGTCCATCATTTCTTGAACTTCAGGTGAATGCGGTGTCTGAGAAGTGTACCATAGTGACGAAAAGATGACATGTTCATAAAGTCTCTCCCTAACCCAGTGTCTCCAATTCTACCACCTAACCTGTTTTGCAGACGGTTTAAAATTTCCATTTTAATACTTAGGTCTCTAATCCACCGTGAGTTTAGTGTTTAGTACATGGTGAAAGAGATAGATCTAGCTTCAGTCTTTGGCAAACTGAAGCCCAGTTTTTCCAGCACCGTCTGATAAAGAGGCTGTTCTTCCTCCAATGGGGGTCTTTGGCTCCTTTGTCAAGGATAAGGTGGCTTAGGGTATCTGGAGTTGTTTCTGGATCTTCTTATCTGTTCCACTGATCCTCATGTCTGTTTCTTTGCCAGTACCATGCTGTTTTGTAATAAAGTTTCAAATTAAGGATAGTGATACCCCAGGCCATGCCCTTGTTTCCTAGAATTGCTTTTGGTATTCTAGCTCTCATGTGGTTCCAGGTGACTTTTTTTATGATTTTTTTTCTAGCTCTGTGAAAGATCCTGTTGGGATTCCAACCAGAGTTGTATTGGATCTATATAGTAGTTGTGGGAGTAAAGTTATTTTGACGATGTTGGTTCTTCCTCCCCAGGAATAAGGGATGTCTTTCCATTTTCTGATGTCTTCTTCTATATCCTTTTTCAGAGTTGTAGTTTTTCAGAGTGAGGTCCTTTACCTATTTTATTAGATTGATTCCTAGATAGCACGAGAACTAGCAGAAGAAATCAACAAATGGGATCTCATCTTATTAAAAATCTTCTGCATGCAAAAGTAATCACCACCAGAGCGAAAAGGCAACCAACAATTTGGGAAAAAAATCTTTACCAGTTGTTGCTCAGACAAACAGCTACTATCTATAATAAATAAAGAGCATAAAAAATCAGCTCCCCCGACAATTTAAAGACCCAATTGAAAAATGAGCATCTGAAATGAACAGACACTTTTCAGAGGAAAATGTAAAAGCAGTTAAGAAGTGTATGAATAAATGTTCAACATCACTGGTCATTTGAGAGATGTGGAGGAAAGCAACATTGAGATTTCATCTCACTTCACGAAGAATAGCTGCTATTTTGAAATTATCCAGCAACAAATGCTGGTAAGGTTGTGGAGAAAAAGGAACCCTTTCACTGTTGGTGGGAATGTAGACTGATACCACCATTATGGAGATCAGTGCGGAGAGTCCTCAAAAAACTAGGATTAGAGGTCCTATTTGACCTTGTTATTCCCCTGTTGGGGATATATACGAAGAATTACAAGGTTCCTATCACAGCAACATATGTGCAACCATGTTTATAGCAGCTCATTTCATGATAGCTAAATCTTAGAAACAACCCAAATGCCCATCTACTCTAGACTGAATAAAGATGTGTACTTTTTTAAATAAAATGGAGTATCACTGTGCAGTGATGAATGATGAGGTTGAGTCATTTATACTCAAATGTACATTCCTTAAGGACATACTCATAAGTGAAATAAATAGGTCACAGATCTATAAACACTGTATCTTTTTGCTGGTATGAGAAACTGAAGTTGTAAATATGTTCTAGAATACATGATTGCTATTTTGAAATAGTAAATATTCAAAGGGAAATGGGGTTTAGGGGTAAATAATGAGGGTAAAGAAAAAAATTTATGGTTAAAAAAGGAAAGAAAGCTTGTGTATATGGGGGCAGGTGTTGTAGAGTGGGTAGGGGAAGAGGAAAAATGGGAATTAAATTATGTCATATACTGGTACAAAGTCTCAATGTGGAGTGTAATTGTGATGTATACATATAATGTACCAATAAATTAAATTAAATTTTAAAAAATGATAACATGACATTGGATCCTTTGACCACCAGTATATGTGACCATGCACATATACTTATGCCTTAAGAAAAGTAATTGGTAAGTACAGTGATTATTTAATTCAAGCAAGCAGAAGTACCAAAATGAACTAGGCCAAAAACTATATAGTCATCCAGAGGATAGATGATTACACTATAATATTTTGTGGAGCAATATAAGTATAGCAGGAAGCACAGCTGTGACAGAGAGAATAATGCGTGAAAAGGGAGTATTTAGTCACCCAGTAGACAGAAGAACAAATGAAGAAATCAAGAAGAATTGTGAGATTTCATATCTGATAACTAGAGGGATGCTAATCTTAATAGCGAGTAAAGAAAGAAAAATTGGGAGGAGAAATAATAGTCCTGTTTAGTGACATGCCTTGTTTTTGCTCTGCCATGCAGCAAGCATCCATCATCCATCATTCATACAAGAAGTAATAACATTACATGTGTTAATTACATCTAATGAAAGCAAAATTATGACATAGTTGTTAATGATTCATGCATTAATATGAGTTGTATTAAATCTGTTTCTCTAATAAGTACTGTCTGATACAACTATAGTATATCTGCTTCACAGAAGAGTAACTTTGCCAAGGAGATAATTCCAAAGAACCTCTGGATACTGAGACATCTTACTATTTTCACTCTTTTCTTGGCATCTTGACTAACCAGTTTCCCTTTAGACTTTGCCAGTATGATATGTTAATCCTTGTATCTGGTAACATAGTTTTAATGTGTTTATCATGTTGATTTTGCATGATAACTCTCAGGTTTCAGCTTTTACTATGTTATATAATGACTTGAACCAGTCTATGAGTTAATACTTACAGTTGAAATATTTTATCATTTATATTAAATTTTTCACTGCTCTATTTTATTTAAGAGTAAGTACAAGCTCCATATGAATTTCTCAAAGAAATTCCAAATGCAAAATATACAATGGAAACTTTATTTTTGAAATTTTTTTTTTGACACAGGGTATTGCTTTGTAGTTCAGGCTGGCCCTGAGCTCACTATGGTGCCCAGGCAAGCCTCGAACTCAGCAATCCACCTGCCTCTGCCTCCCGAGTGCTGGGATTACAAGCGTGAGCCACCACGCCCGGCGAAACTTGATTTTTTTTTCGCACACACGTGCTGAAGATTCCCAGTGCTCCAGTGACAGAAGCACCACTCAGACAGTTGTGAACAAGGTAAAACTATGAGTCTGTTCAACTGTGTCTCCACTCAATCTTCAGCAAGCCCCTACATTCACTTCTTCACCAGTTGCAGTGGCTGCCAAAACAGCAAGAAAATACAAAGGGCTTTGTAATCATTGTTTAAATTAGTCTTGAACTAAAAGGGAATACAAATAGATACAAACAAAAAATAATACAAATTTAACTTGGGTTCACCAACTCAAAATAAAAATGAATGAGAGCATGAGATTTCATTTCACTTTTCCTTTTTATAGCAAGGTAAACATCGTATTGAAATGGAATACTAGGAGAAAAAGGTGCCAGGTGATGTCTTTTGTGCTTTCCTAGAAACAAATCTAAGTGATGTTATCTATATTAACAGAAAAGAAAGCCAGACTTTTAGATGTTCTTCCACTAACATATCGTGTCCTTCATAACTTTATAACTGATGAAATCAATAGTTTATTGCAAGAAGGATTCTTCCTCAATGTAATTTACAAATGAAAATTCATGGGATGTAAAGT
The DNA here is from genome assembly GCA_004025085.1 of Thryonomys swinderianus. NCBI lineage: Eukaryota > Metazoa > Chordata > Mammalia > Rodentia > Thryonomyidae > Thryonomys > Thryonomys swinderianus. The sequence continues at coordinate 28,344 of PVIC010014714.1, read as the reverse complement.
AGTAAAATATTTCCTGTCTCTTTCATTTATTAGTGAGCCAATTCTAAAATGAACAAATTCACTGAAACAAATTTTTTCCTCATAAATATTATATTATTTTTTTCTTTCTGCTGAACAGTCTCTAATATTTTCAAGCAAGTGAAAACTTAAAAATGAAGCTTGTCATATAGTTTAAATAACTCAATGCCATGTGATAAATCTAATTATGAGATATGTTTATCTCTGAAAACTTGAACCCATTGATCAGATTAAAGACAGAGAAACAGTAAGTTTCTGAAATATAAAACTGCAGTGATTTTTTTTTCCTTTGAGGAAATTTGTCACTCAAAGAGGATTGTAACAGTTCAGTCAGAGCAGAACAAGTGGCAAAGTGACTATCACGTCACATCACATGCTAATGGAAGACACAATCACTGTGTGAAAGTCTAAGTACCAAACTTTGACAAAGATATTTATATGAATCATGTTAGTATATTTTAAGGACATTGGGTTCACAGAAAAATTGATAACTATAAAAAGTATAAATGGTGAATGTATTTACCTATTTGAGACCAAGGCAGAAAGATAGGAATGATGCTGTAGGACTCTCACATTTCTTGTAATTATGATTATTCTCATTTTTTTCTTAACAGTGCATGGATGGTTTAAATATTAGTAAGATCAATAAATTAAGATGCATTATGTAAATGAACTAACTAGCTGCAATGAAGTCATCATTATGTTCTGCACTCATGTATTGGTAAAAATATTTTTAAAAGAAAATAAGCCCCCCTGAGGCTTTGATGAATGCCTAAGTGTACTTGGAATCAGTAGGGATGGAAAACTCCACATGATATTTATGAAGATTAGCTACAATTGTGTCACTTTTAAAACTTGAAAGATGGGTAGCATTTCTCTCTGATATGAAAAACTACACAGAGAATTATAAACAAGGGAACTTTTCATCTTTTGTGGATATCATATGATCCCAGCTACTAAAAGTTAAAGGGATATAATATGAACAATAAGAATAGACATGTCAAGTAAAAACATGGCAAGGTAATACAAATACTATGTGTATTTGTTGTATCAAGTATATATCCAAATGTCAAGAAACTTCATAGTTCTGGCTGAACTGTCAAATTGGTGTTATAACAATTTTTCCAGAGACAAAATGTCAGGAAGTGATTGTATAATACTAGTGATGGTATTCATCCAGAAAGAACCAAGTATGTTGTCAGTAGCCTTTCAATGCTTCTATAAGTAAGTGTAGAATTTACTTCAAATACTGTCATGAAAATTGGACAGCATAACCTCTTCCTTTATTCTCTATGACTCTCAAATAAATATTTATAGCTCTACAGTGATGCTTCATGGATAATGGAAATATTTCATTAACAATGATCAGATTCTCTTTTTTGAGATGAAAAGAATGAGTTAGAGATCAAGTGACTTGCTCAATGTCATCAGCCTGATCTTTGCACGTGAGAGTGTATCCTTTTAACTTAATATTTAGTGCTTCCTTTTATACTACAACATGGAAAACTTTTCCAAATAGAAAGGTGAGTTTTGTTCATTTAATTTGAATATTTCTGATACAAAAAATTTCCACCTATATAAATTGGAATTTTCAAAACATTTAAAATGTATAACTTTGGGAACATATTCAAATAAATAAGATAGTCAAGAACATGATGAAGAGCTCCTGCTCTTTCAGTGATTTTCAAATGAAGTATTGCCATTGGCTTTATTAACAATGTGTATGAATAAGTATAGAGCTAGAAACTTGGTCAGTGTGTCAGCAGTGTGCATTTCAGAAACTATTATTTGGACTTTCTGTAGAAAAGGTTATTTAAAGAGCAAGACAAATAGTTGAGGCTGTATTTCTTTCTGGCCATGACAATTACAATAAACTAGTGAACAGTCTTTCATTTCTCTGCTCTTTATGGATTATCAGCAGGATCTTCTCTATTTATTTTAACATACATGTACAGGATCCCCATTGATTTGTTTGGCACTAATTGGATCCATACAATAGTGAGTGAATATTTTTAGAATTTTTTTCTTTGTTGACCAGTGTACAACATACATTAAGAAAAGTATGCAAACTAAGACATTGATATCAGACTACAAAATACATGGTTATTTTTAGAGGATCAGAACAAAGATAAATTAGTAATACAATTTTTCTTTCAAGAGATCTTGCATTTTCCTTTGAAGGATGGTACCCTTGGGGTTGAGGTCATGAGCAAAGCAACATGGGAGAAATTCCTGTGCAGCTGCTGGCTCTAAAAAAGTACGTGGAAAATAAGCAGATGACTTCAATTTGCAGTGTCATTACTCACCTCATTCCTGACACTGTTCTAGAAGACACTGATGCCATGCACAGCATAGAGTTATGTTCCCTCATGCCTGATATTTGAACTACAATATGTCAAAACAGATTTGGAGAAGAAGGTGTTGGCTGATAGATGGCATGTATACACTTTAAGTAAAGATGAGTAGGTATTCACTTTAGTTTCCCTAAAGCAGCTGATTTCTCTCTCTCTCTCTCTCTATCTCTCTCATTCTTGCTCTCTCACTCTTTCTTTCCACTCTCCCCATCACTCTCTCTCTTTTTGTCTCTGCCTCTTCAAGAAACAGCATCCAGAATGTACAAGGTAAAAGCTGATGCCATCAAAGATTGAGATTTGGCTAACTGCATTGATCATGTTGGCCTCTTGACAAAGAAAAGGCCTTCTTTTCTCTAAATCACATTCATTATTTTATTTCCAATTAATAACAAAAAATATTCAGTGTGAGTATTACTGAGATTTCCATTCAGTCAGATGATATTACACTACTTATTCACCTAGGATTTCAAGATTGTTGAAGATATTACTGTGTGCCACATGTGAATTCTAGATGACTCTGATATCTGATTATTCGATCTCCAAAAGTAAAAGCACTTGGTAAGTCTTTATTGCAACCTGAAAAACCTGTACATTGATATTCACACTCCATATCCAGAACTGATGCATACATGTAACTAAAAGGTGATGAATATGATCTTTCTGTGCAAAGAGGAACAGTACAAAATGGCAAACAACTTCTGACATATTCTGAGCTTGTTCTACAATTTTCTTACCAAATAAATACCCCTTCACTTTGAAGGCAACACACAACTTTATCCCAAGCTCTGTCCAGTATACAGGATCTCAGATATTTCTCCTCTATATGGTTTCCATATGCTTCCTTGTGGATTAAAATCAAACTCTTAGCTCATGCACAACACCTATTCAATAAATAGTATGGTATAGGACACTATAACAAACTTCCTTTCAGAAAAGTGGGTAGAGATGCTACTATGTGTGTTTTTACTCACAGACCAAACCTTTTAACAGAAGTTCTTCTTACAACATCTCATTCAATATTATTCAATAGCTATTTAATTTATGGATATAATCCTAAAGTTGGCAAGACTCTAGATATTGAAACTGAGGATAGGTTCCAGCATGGACTGGGATGTTACATACAACAACCTTAGGCAGAGAAGAGGTAGCTGACAAATGCTGGCATAATTAGAATATGATTACATTCTAATAAATTTTAATCCATAAAAGAAAACAGTTATCACAGAGTAAAATTCACTAAATAGCATATTCCTATCTACCTACCAAAGATTAGTCTATTTATTTTCCAAAACTTTTGCAAAGATAGGATTACATGTATCTCTGAAACCATTTTAATAGGCTGCCAAAAAGTACATTATCACATCCAACTTATGTACAGAAGAAGGAATCTAAAATAATATCAAAACATGAGCCAAAAGTGTTCTATTTTGAGTGTCTCTCAAGTTGGTAAGTGACAGCTACAGTAAAGCTCCATAGTATTAATTGAATATCTGAAATATGATTCTAGTCTTATACAAATATTTTAAGAGAAGTCTTGAGATATTATGTGTATCTCATATTCATGACAAATAATGTTTGGGGCCTTCCACACAATTTGTACCAAATTAAAAAGTGAGATGTGTAATTAAAAATAGAGATTCATTAAAGTAATATTGAGTTTTAATTTATCTTAAAATAAAAATTGATTGGTGGCTCACAGCTGTAATCCCAGCACCCGAGAGGCAGAGGCAGGAGGACTGCTGAGTTCAAGGCTTGCCTGGGGTACAAAGTGAGCTCAGGGCCAGCCTGAACTACAAAGCGAGACCCTGTTCCTAAATAAACAAACAAACAAATAAATAAATAATTGCTACTCATCTATTTAGAAAATAATATTTCTCTAAAAATAATGTAGTGTTTACTTAGCACTTGTATTTTAATTTAAAAGGACCTTCAATGGTATAATACAAACTAGTACAAAGCACTTTAAAAACGTATTTATACTATGTTAGAGTTACTGAATTTTAAATAGAAATGTTCACTTTTAGTGTTTCTTTACAAGAAGTACAAAATCTCAAAACTAGGACTTAATTGATCTTATTTACTCTGATTCTATTATGATTTATTTCATCTAAAATTACTTCTGATTCAAACATATTTACAATATTATTTCATCTTCAAATATTAACTGGTAAAAGTTGAAACTGTCTTGATTAAATTGAACACTGATATGACAAATTTATAGTATTATATAACTTGCTTAATAATCAAGTTGTACCATGTCTACACACCAAAATCAATTCTGGTATCATTTTAACATTTTAGGTTATCAAGTTGTTAACTCAAAAAATTCAAATTATCTTTGAATTTACCGTGACAAACACAATGAAAGCTGGTATTAATAACAGACTTCCTGGGAAATAAATACAAATCTATTAAAAATGAAAAGAAAACTGTGCTCGCTTTGGCAGCACATATTCTAAAAATGAAAAGAAAACTTTGAATTTTAATAGATTATGGTAAGTCAATATATAACACTTTTGTAATTTGAAATTCTACTGACTTTAAAAATACATTAAACAATAAGTGTCCTCTATGTTGCACATATTCTGTTTCAGAATTCCAATGGGCCACAAAATGGGTATAATTTGAATTCTGATTTTGGTGATTAAGGTAGATAATTAACCAAAAGAAATATAATTTTACATCTGGCTCAACACTAGGAAAACATTAACATAGTTTGCTCCAGTATGTAACTGAACTCTGAAGGACAATGAAAAACTTCCTAAGTAACAAAAATTTTTCTAAATAATAAATAAACCTATGGGCATTTTAGAAAGAGAGAACTAAACAAGAATAAAATGTTTTATATTAGGAAAATTTTGATATTCTCAAAGGAACTAAATAGTTGATTTTACTGACTGAAGAGACAGAAGTCATATAATTGATCTATAGTTATACAGTCTGAATTTGTAGGCATGCAAGTTCACAAAATATTAGTATCTTGGAACTTACATTGTGTCATATACTGGTACAAATTCTCATTGTGGAATGTATTTGGAATGTGTATATATAATGTATCAAAAATGTACCAATTAAAATTAAAAATAATAATTTATAGTCTTACACAAGAAATAGGGTTTTCTTTATTCATTTAATTTTAAGAAGAGAAACTAATTAACTTGATTTCTATACTTAAAATACAACAATGATATTTGATGGACTGAATGTGCACTAGTTGAATTAGAAGAGAGGATAGAAAATTAGAAAGCAAAGTATGGGTATTGTGTATAGTAGCAATATGACAGTATAGATCAGGTTGGTGATATAAAAATAGGTGATGAATATATTTTAACATATTTTAATAAACCTATTAAACTCTGAGTATACCACATGCAAATCGATAATAGATGTATGAAACAAACTCCTGGACATACAAATACAACAATTAGGTGAATATCATTTACTGAAATTTTAAAAAATGATTAAGGAGGACTAAGCACTATTGTTTGTCACCAGCTCAAGGTAACCAGCACTAACATTTGTTGTCTAAGTCCTATCAATTTTGTGACCCAAGACATCTATGTGACAAAATTTGTAATATACTTTTATGGAATTCAAGTGACACTGAAGGTTCTTAGCCTAGAAACACTATTAAAAATTATGTATACCACCCAGAATTTTCCAGAGAAAAAGAAACAATAAGGTATTTCATTAACTGGGTTTCAATTTGGCTCATAATTGTAGAGGCTTCAGTTCACTATTGATTGGTTTCATTGATATATCTGCAGAAAAGCATACTCTTATACAAAAATAGCATGGCAGAGGAGTGCTGGTCCCTCATGGCTTCTAAGAAATGGAGATCCAGAAGGAAATGGCCTAGGAGAAAGATATACTTCTTAAGTTCATGCTGCTATGATTCACTCCATTCAACTAAGCCTTATCTCCTATTTTCCTTATAACCCAAAAATATTATGAAGTTATGATCTCATTAGTAGATGAATCCTTTGATGGGGTGAAAACCCGCATGACTGAATCACCTTCCCAAAACTCATCAGCAAATAAAGCTTTAACATAGAATCATCTGGGAGGTATATCATGAACAAACCTTCCATGGTCTTAAAAAAAAAAAACATATATATCGCCGGGCGTGGTGGCTCACACCTGTAATCCCAGCACTCGGGAGGCAGAGACAGGAGGATTGCTGAGTTCGAGGCTTGCCTGGACTACACAGTGAGCTCAGAGCCAGCCTGAACTACAAAGCGAGACCCTGTCTCAAAAAAAAAAAAAACATATATATCCATATCACTATGAAAGCTATTTTGTCTTTATTCAAAACTTGCTAAAAACTTAAAAAATTCTAGGATAATTTAAAAGTCCCAGACCAGTGTATTCTCTGACACTAAAGGCAAACTCTCAGCTGTAATGTACTGTGGAGAATCAAGAAGCAAAATTACTTCTAACGTACAATGTCACAAGGTAAACATTTACATTAAAGAAAGAATAGGAAGAAAGCAAAGAAGCACTGGACTAAAGTGAGACAGATATCAGTGAAGGAAAAAAGTTAAATCCTTCCGTGACATATCCAGGATTCTGGTCACAAGGTGACATGATGCGAGCTTCAAAAGCCTTGGACAGTGGTGACCCTTCAGCTTTGATAGATACTGCCCACAGGCTTTCTTGGGCTGTTTTGTGAAAAACGCTGCTGTTTTTCTTGGAATTATATATCTATTCCTGGCATTGCTAACTTCCTGGAGGTTCCATTGAACCTTCAGCTTCACTGCCACAGCTTCATGGATGTCTAATGAGTGGCTCCCTGGAAGGATTCTACACCTGACACACATTGTCTCCCTGTCAACCTTTCCTTAGAAATCTTGGTAAAAACCACCTTTAACCCATGATTCCACATTCTATGTCACTGTCATTGCAGTGACACATGGGTGGTGTCAAATCTCTTAGTCACTTTGCTGTCACTGAGACATAATACATGATATCCAGAATTGAATAGAAAGGTTTACTTTGTTCCATGGTTTTAGCCCACTCTCCTCTGGATTCAAGGAGGAACAAGAGGAGAGGGGTACGACAGAGGGAAAATGTTCCCATACAATGGCATCCAGGATGCAAAGAAAGAAGAAGAGAGCAAGAATAACAGCATAGCCATTCTAGATCACATCCTCCAGTCACACACCTTCTTCTAAACAGGCCTAACCTTGTAATAGCATGTCAGGATACAAATCTGTTAGTCTTTTGTTGCTGTAATAAAATACACAAGAGAATTGATTTAAGTAGGAAATATTTCCCTGGGTTCACACTTTTAAGTGTTTCTGTCTGTGATTGGTCAGCTTTGTTACTTTTAACCCTGTAGTGAGAGAAAACACGGCAGAACATCCAGGTGTGTTGGTACATTACTGTAATCCCAGCATTGGAGAAGCTGGTGCAGGGAGATTGCTGTAAGTTTGAGGTTAACCTAGGCCACATAGTGAGTTCAAGGCCAGTGTGAGCTATTTAGAGAGGCCTCATCTCAAAACACAAACAAAAAATGAGAAAGAAAGAAAAAGAAAGAAAGAAAGAAAAAGAAAGAAAGAAAGAAAGAAAGAAAAGAAAGAAAGAAAGAAAGAAAGAAAGAAAGAAAGAAAGAAAGAAAGAAAGAAAGAAAGAAAGAAAGAAAGAACGAACATGGCAGAGTAAAGGTGTTCACCTAATGGCAGTCAGGAAGCAGAGAAGGTGAGAGCTCCAAAAACAGACATAGTTCCCTAAATCATTCTCTATGCCATGATCAACAAGTCCTCACCTCTTGTTCCCATTGTCTCCCAATATTTTCAGCAAATTATTATACAATCAATGGTTTTCTCACTGGTGAAGTTAAAGTTTTCATGATTACATCACCTTTCTAGGCACTATTTCTGAACACTGATGCAGAGAAGATGAGGCATGAATTGTGGGGGTAAATTCCATATTTAAACTATAATAGTAGAGATGGATATGTGAATAGGTAGATAGATGATAGATAAATAGATGATAGATAGATAGATGATAGACAAATGATAGATGATAGAGAGATGGTAGATAGATGATGATAGTTGGTAGATAGATGATAGATAGATAAACAGATAGATAGATGATAGATATAGATGATGATGATGATGGTAGATAGATGATAGATATAGATGATAGATAGATAGATAGATAGATAGATAGATAGATAGATAGATGATAGATAGATAGATAGATAGATAGATAGATAGATAGATAGATAGATAGATAGATAGATAGATAGATAGAGTTTTCATTTAGTGTCATGGAGGCATGGTTCCAGAATTCTTTCAAAATAAAAAAATGCTTATGTTCACATTCCTTACATTAAATGTTATTTTCATATAATCTATTCATACACTCCTATCAATTCAAAATAACTGCTATGCTTCTTATAAGACTAATATACTTTAAAAACAATTTGAATTTTTTAAGATATTCCAAAGGAGCTATATAGTGGTACTTCAGCTAACAAATATTTTTGTTTGCAATAACTTGATTCACAGAGAAACATTTAGAAAAATTTTGTTTTTCTCTAGAAATTCTGTATCAGGTAACAAACATGATTGCAGCCGTCTTTGCCACACAAACACATACATACATGCTCAGGTTTTCCAAAGGCAAAATCTAGGGTCTCATTTGAGAGAGAGAGAGAGAGAGAGAGAGAGAGACAGAGAGAGAGAGAGAGAGAGAGAGAGAGAGACAGAGAGAGACAGAGAGAGACAGAGACAGAGACAGACAGAGACAGAGAGAGACAGAGAGTGAAAGCAAGAGATTTATTATATAAATATACACGGTCAGAGGCAGGACAGACCATGATCAACAGCTGTATGCTCAAGAACCACCAGATCTAGGAGATGTTTGGTCCAAGAAAAATTAAGAAAAAATTACAGGTACGGGAGTGAAGGATGGAACACAAATCCAATACTGAAGTCTGGAGCTTCCTAGAGAGTCACTGGTATGAGTTTCCATTGAAAGGCAGAAGACATTGTAGTCTGACACTGGAATATAATAGCAAATTCGGAAGATATGCCTGCTCAATAAAATGGGGCTTTAAAATCTAGGCTGCCTTATTTATTCATTTTCCTTTTCCATTATATCTGGACTGCAAATATAAAGGTGCTATCCACAATCACAGTGAGTTTTCCCTTGTTAGTTTGCTGAACTACAGATCAGTCATTTATGGAAATGACACACAGACACAATAAAAACTGTGCTTAACTGATATAGGCATTTATTGATACTGTCACCCTGACACAGTTAAAGATCAAGAACAGTATCTTCTCAACTTGCCAACAAAATACATTTCTTTAAGTAAAACTTAACCCGGAATTTTGATGTGCAAGGTATAATGGTTAAACTTGGTAATCCCAACTTGATAAAATTGGGATTTGCCCACAGGGTTAATAAAAATATTTATTGGTATAACTGGGTGGATTGTGAATATATGAACTTGAGTGTCATATATTAGACCCTGGTCACTTCCATTCTAATATTTTTCTTCTGGTGTATTTTCTGGTTGTCTTGGGATAAATAACATTTCTTCACCATGCCTTTTCACTATTCAATTTTTGCTTTGGAGTCAGCCAACCACTGATTGAACCCTTTGAAGCCATGAGCCAAAATAAACTTCTCATTTAACTTGGGTGTTAATACAGAAATTTTAATATGGAAGGATTATACTGGAAATGGAATCACTGCTGTGATCATATCTAACCATATGATAGAGAACTTTTTAAAACTGGAAATTGAATCACTGTTGTGACTATATCTAACCATATGATATAGAAGTTTTTGAAATGGAAACAAAGCTTTTGTATATAGAGGAAGTGGCAGGTTGTCAAGAGGGTAAGGAAGTAGGAAAAATGAGAATCAAGATGTGTCATATACAGGTACAAATTCTCAATGTTGAATATGATATGGATATATCACATTATATATATTATATTATATATAATATATATTATATATAATATATACTACATATATATTGGTAATATAGAATATATTATTATATATTATATAATATATTGTTTATATATAATGCTTTATATATATATATTACCAATAAACTCAATTACTCAATTAAATTTTAAAAAGAAATTTTTGAAATCAGTTTGTGGGAGAATTTGGGAACTTTTGGAAATGTGATCTAAAAAAATCTCAGAGTGATTTAAGCAGAGCCTTGTGAGTGTTTCTTGTCAGAGTTCAAAAGAAAAGACTGCTGATAGAAATGCAGATAGTAAATATTAAGCTCAGGAGGTTTCAACTGGTAACAAGGACTCCACTGACATCTTGAACAGAGGCTATTTATGTTACATTCTGGAAAAAATACTAACTTTTCCCTTCTCATTAGATAACACATAGGAAACTGAGATTAAGGGCAGTGCACTGACTAGAACTACTCATTTCAATGCAATCTCACATTCAGACTGTGGCATGAGTAACTGATGTTTTTAGACAGATTTATAGTGAGAAGCAAAGATCAGAGCAGAAATATTTGAGAAAGTTAAATTGTGGCCCAAAAGGAATTCTATATAAAGTTTGGGTAAAGGAAGTGTGGCTACCAAAGAGGTTAGCATTAAAAAGAAAGCAAATACTTTTTACAAGAAGAAAAACTATACAAGGTTTTAGGACACCTCAAGAATTAGCAAGATGGGCCGGAGGATTAGCTCAATGGTTCCAGCGCCTGCCTCGCAAGCACAAGGTCCTGAGTTGATCCCCGGAAACCACATACAATGCTGGGCATGGAGACTCATGTCCACCAATAATCAGTACCACATACCACAGTGCTAGGCGTGTTGGCTCACGCCTGTAATCCCAGCACTTGGGAGGCAGAGACAGGAGGATTGCTGAGTTCGAAGCTTGCCTGGACTACATAGTGAGCTCAGAGCCAGCCCGAACTACAAAGCGAGACCCTGTCTCAAAAAAAAAAAAAAAAAAAAAGAATTAGCAAGACATCATCCACTGCAGACTCAAGGGAACACATGTTTAAACCATATATATTAGAAGAGAGCTTTTTATTACCACTACCTATGAAAGGCTTCAAAGGGAATTTTCCAGAACTCATTTTCCTGTGTTCACCCATCCATAAAGAAGCCACTAAAGTCATGTTCCAAGTGGGCATATGTACTGTTCACACTAATATTACTTGGTAGTTTCCACAAAATACTGTGTTTACCAGAATGCAAAATGTAAGAATTTTGGTGTGAGGGAAGTTTCATGCAGAATTCAAAGGAAGTCATGGGAGCCCAGACAAAGATCTTCTGAGGGGACAATGAAGAAAGCTATAAGGAAAAAATAGTAGATACTGTGGAACTGCAGGGAGTTAGTAGTATGAAACATATGCCAAAGAAAACTTCAGGTCATGAGTGGAACTAGCCCAAGAAAAAAGACCACGATGTCTTGAAGCACCAAAACCATTGGAGTAAGATTGCCAAAGACTTCTGTAACACAGATGTCATCCCTGTGTAACCTCCATGACAGATATGTAGCTATAAGACTTAATCTTTTCCCTGAGAGGTATCGATCATGCTTTGAACATCTCTTTTTCTCCTATTGTTTTCTTTTGAATGGGGGTATTTACCCAGTGTCATGGCATCTTTGGGCCATGACAAAAAATATAACTCATTTTTTAACTTTTACAGATGTTCAAAGGTGAGCTTGGTTTGAATCTTAGAAGAGGCGTAAACTTGTACTTTTGAAAAATGATGAAAATTTAAGATTTTGAAGGAAAGATTATTCCATTTTTTGTTGTATTCAACATACTTTGTCATGTTTGGTCCAAGAGACCTTTTGATTATTTGGGTGTTAAGTAATGAAGGGAAAGAATAAATATGACTTGGAAAGAAAAAGAAAGAACATGTATATAAGAGGAGGGGGATGATAGAGTGGGTAGGGATATGGATAAAAATGAAAATTACTTGTGTCATATACTGGTACAAATTCCCCAGTGTTGAATCTGATTGTAAGCTGTATATAAAATGTACCAATAAAAATTCAATTAAGGAAAGAATACTATACAGAGATGTATTTGGGTGTCAAATTGACAAGAGTGGGGTATGGTGGCTAAATTAGTTGTATTAGTTTGATTGGTTTGGGTGTTACCTCCAGGATTAAGGAAGCACACTTCTGGATGTGTCTCAGTGGGTCATGGAGACATGACCTGGGATTCAATATATGGTTCCCAGTCTCTTTTCTGGTGCTGTTTTGCTGTAATCCTTTCTGGATGCCATGAGATAAACAGCTTTCCTCTTCCACACTATTTCACCATGCCAATTCTGTCTTTATGGGAATCAATTATGGACTTACCCCTTTGAAATCATGAGGCAGAATAAACATCCTCCTTTAAATCAGAGCGTTGGGTTTTGTACCTCAAAATGGAAAATCTGACAAATACACAAGGGAAGACAGAAAATATTGTTCCATTTCTAGGAAGGAGAAAGAGAGAGAGTAATTTCGCTCTTTCTATACCTTTTGTTCCACTCAGGGCTCCAGTGAATTGGGTGGTAATTACCATACTGAAAGTTAATATTCTTCACTGAAGCCATGACTCATAAGCCAATCTCCTACAGAAAGAGCTCCTCTATTCTTAATATTTTACTTGCATGTTTCAGAGTTTTTAATTTAAACAAAGATTTTTATTTTTACATTTGTTAGCATCTACAAAAAGGAAACAAACTTACTAAGGCTACTGTAAAAGTCCTTGATGTACGTTTTTCAAAGTGAAAATTTACTATAGTCATTTGATCAGTTGTTGATTTTGCAGTACAACCACGTTCTGACTATTTTGCTTAATTCTTGTTGATGTATTTGTAAGGAGAACACCATTAAGATTGAAAAGGTCGGGCAAAATGACAGTAACTAATTCAGAACTGAGATGTAAAGAATTGGAATTGTAAAGAAAATAAACCTATGAGTAATTCAAGTATGTTTATGTGGAGAGACACATATGCCCATACTCATAAGCACACAGAAAAGCTGGTTAGAATGGTATTAAATTAAATTGACAAGGTCAGTAAAAAAAGCATGTTGTCTGAGCTTAAGAGTAAAGTATAAAAAAAGAGAAACCAAAAGTAGAGTTTAACAGCAGAATATATTTGAATGTTTTAGAGTATATTCATATTATGTGTCATTATTGGAAGTTTTACAAATAAGAGAAACAAATATTTCCATCTTTAATACAAATTAAGAAACAAATTAATCATAATTTTAGTTTTTTAATGTTTTTGAGATTCTTTGTAAATGTTTGAGGGTGCTGAGGTTTGGGGTACTTACGGTAATTTCTCCTCATAGAAAGTGTATTTCTTAGAATATTAGAAAAATATTTTGACAATATTTCAACCAATTAGAAAAAAAACTGAAAAGCTGAAGAATGTATATGATATCATTATCTACACCCACTAGACTTGAAGATATATTTGAGACATATAACCAGTATACACAGAATATTATTTATGAATGTGTTTAAAACATCTTGATGAAAATACTTCTATATGATCTGAAGAGAAACCAGAGTATGAAAATACTTCTATAATATGTAAGCCATTACGTCAGGTTCATATTTCATAATTATTGCTCTATCATTTTTTATATCATTGCAAATTTGATTCTGAATCGGAACTTGGTTGTGTTGAAGGGAAAATTATCTACTGATAAGCATAAGCAGTTTTTCTCCATAATATTTTGCAGATATCTCAAGATACTGTCCATAAAATGTATTAGTAATAAGCCATTTCAAACCTTAGATTCTGTAACTTACTGCTCAGATGCCTGCTGTCTGAGCATTCATGGGTCTCTAGCTCAGAATATCCACATTTACATGGATTGTGAGATGAGTTAAGATGTGTGAAGTTGAGTTACCCTGTACTTACAGCCGATTTATTCTATGTCTTATCATCTCTTGTTAAGTCTTTCCAATTTTTTATGGCTCTGTAGTGGAAAATTTCCATCTGGGATTTCATGACCAGATGTTTCACTCTGATTTTGTGTCCCATTTCCTAGCATGTAGAGTGTGAACATTAATCAGAATTATCAACTACTTTGGCTTAAAAGATTCCTTGAAGATTAAACAAGCAGTTTCAGGTGTAACTGGATGGGTCAGGAAGTATGACCATAGGAAGTATATCTTACTACTTTCTCTTCTCTTAAACTGTTCTCTGTTCTGTATCCTGACTATAATGAACTAAGCAGCTTTGCTTGGTCAGATCCTTCTGCAATGGCATTTCTGTCTTAAACTCAGCCAGCCAGAGGCGGAATTCCCTGTAAATATAATTTAAATTAAGCCTTTTCTTTTAACGTGGTGGGCATCATGTATGTACCGGGAAGAAGAAAGTTGACTAATACAGAAAACCAATACCATAGAAGTGGGAGCTATTGCTGTAATTACACCTGACCATATGGTTTAGAAGCTTCTGTGTGAGAGAAGTTTTGAAAGATTTGGGAATATGGGGAAGGGAAAATCTGAAATACTGTAAGTAGAGCCTGAAGAATGATTCTGGTTGGAACTTACTAGACCAGGATGCTAACAGAAAAGCTGTCAGTAAAGGAAAGGCTCAGGAGGCTTCAATTAGAGAGGAAAACTTCATTAGCAATTGAAATAGAGGCCATGTGCATTACAACCTGGGGAGAAAAAATCTATCTACATTTTACAATATCCTGAGAATTAATGGAACCCTGAGTTTAAGGATGAGAAACTAATTGTTCTGCTAGGGCTAATTTCAAGTCAGGCAAGCATTCAAGCTCTGCCATTGGTCCTGCTGGTGGCTTTTAGCCAGATTTACTGTAAGATGATTACTGTAAGATGAAAAGTAAACTAAATAGAAAATTTGAACACATTCAAATTTTAACCAGAAATAAACAATGTGTAAAATTTGGGAGAAAAGAGGTGTGTTTGCTGAAGATTAATATTATTAATAAGACAAACGCTTCATATAGGCACAAGAGGAAAGATGTCTTAAAGGTGTCTCAAGAGTCAAAAAGACCCCAGCTATTCTATGCTCAAAAATTCAAAACTGTAAATGTTTTATGTAAGAATATAGTTCCTGGGACACTGTGTAAGAACATCCTCATGAGCATTGCTTCACTTGAAGTGATTCACCTATGCTCAGCCATCCAGACAGTGACTACAGACTTGGTCCCTGGTAGGCTGTCTGCTGCTTCCACTGGCACAGACTATAGCTTCATTTATATGAGTCTAATTTTATATGCAAGAGTTGTAGGAACAAGGATACTTAAACCTAAATTCAAAGAAAGACATGAAGGATCAGTCAGGGAAGTTCTGAGTGGGCACTGCATAAAACTGAAGTGATAATTCCACAAATGCCATGGAGACTTCAAGGATTCAGAGGTGCCAGAAATGTGGATCACCTGCAAATAAAGAGCTGAAGGCTCCAAGTAGAGCTAGTCAAGAGACAGGCAAAATGGCATGCAAGTAATTAGGTCATGGGGGGGCTACCCAAGTGTGTTGATTCTCAAATATTACCACCATGGAACCTAGATGCTGGACACGAAGCTAGAGAACTTAATGCTTTCCTTGCTAGGTTTCTGTCTTGCACTGCTTTCAGTTTTATATATACTTTTCTAACACTATATCTCCCCTTTAAGACTGTGAATATGTTTCTGTACAACTGTATTCATGCCTGTGTAACTGGATTTTTAAAAAAAATTCTATAGGTGTATATAGATTGGGGTTTACCTTGAGTCTTGAGGAAGTCATTGGTTTGAACTTTTGAGAAATACTGGAACTTATAAGATTTTTAGGAATAAATTATTGGATTCTTTTGTTGTAAACAGTATTTTCATCACACTGAGCAAAATTATGATCATTTATTGTGTTTTTATAGATTAATTATGTTTGAAGAGATTCTTTTATTATAAACTTGACAAGGGATATGTTGCAGTGGTTAGTTCTGTTGTCTACATCATCAAATTAAGTGATGCCTAGCAGATTAGTAAAGCACACTCCTGGATTTACCTAGGTGGGCATGGGAGCATGACATGGGGGATTATGTCTTGTTCCCAGTCTCCTCCTCTCTTCCACTGTCAAGTTTCTCTACTTTGGGCTGCAGTGTCCATGCAGCTGTGCTCCATACTTTTCACCTTTGTGTTTCAGCCTTGGAGTGAGTCAGACATAGACAATCTCCTGAAACCATAAGGCAAATTACACTTCTCACCTTTTAAATTATTAGTACAGATGACTGTGTCTCAATGATAGAAATGCTACCAACTATACACAGAAAGATGTTGCTGTTTCTCTATCAAATTTGTCCAACTACTCATCAGTAGTCTTATTCCTTCCTAAAACAGAACAAATTTCTTTAATTTCAAAATCTCCTACTTTCCCTGCTAAATGACCTAAGTAAAAAAAGAAATAAAAAAATTATAAAAAGCCTGCTCATCAGTGTGTCATTTTAGCTGGTTTTTAATAAAACAATTTATAACATTGAACGTTTAAACTGTAAAGCAGAAAGATGCAAACATAAAAAGAAATTTGACTCGGCAATTGCTCAAGCAATGTGATAAAGAACTCTGAGTGCTTTGTACAATTAGGTTTTTCTGCCAATGGTAATTAAATCTGATTGAATTAGGATATTTAATTTTATTTTTCCTTATTATTCATATTCAGTGTACCTAAGGAAGAGTTATTTAAAAAAATTAACTCATGCACAGAAAGTGTATCCATTATATTTATTAATAGAACATGATTAAATTAAGGTGAAAAGTACTTCTCTCTTCCTAAAATACTAATTTTGGTTAAAATATAAAATTCTTCTTATAGCTTACTGGACTGCATGGTATATAACAGCTTACTTATCCACAACCTTGACTGTTTCCATTATTTGGCTCCTGTGACTAGTGCCTCAATGAACATGGGAATGAAGATGTCTGTTTGACATACTGAATTCATTTCCTTTGGATGTACACCAAGCAGTGAATTATTAAAGCATATAGCAGTTCTATTTTTAATTTTTTGAGGAACTTCCATGCTATTTGCATAATGGTTGCACTAATTTACATGATTACCAACAGAGGGCAATCGCTTGTATTCCTCCACTTCTTTATTGGTTCATGTTATCTTGAGTTCTTTTGATGTTAGTCATTTGTACTGGGCTAAGGTGGTAGCTTATTGTGGTTTTTGTAGGACAATTGCTTAATGATTAGTTGGGTTGTTTTTTATAAATTTTATTGGTACATTTTATATATATATATATATATATATAGATCACATTCAAAATAGGTAATTCACACTTCTGCATAATAACTTGATTCCTTTTTATTATTATTTTTTTTGAGACTGGGTCTCGCTTTGTAGTTCAGGCTGGCCCTGAGCTCACTATGTAGCCCAGGCAAGCCTCGAACTCAGCAATCCTCTTGTCTCTTCCTCCCGAGTGCTGGGATTACAGGCATGAGCCACCACGCCCGGCGACTTGATTCCTTTTTTATTTCAATTCTCCTCCAGTTTTTAAAATCCTTCTTCCCATCCTTTCTTACAAACATAATAAAAATATGTTGAACATTTTTTTCTTGTATCTGTAGAGCATGTGTATATCATACAAGAAATGTGTATTTGTCTATCATTTCTATGTCATCATAAAAGAAATGTGTATTGGGGCCAGAGATTTAGCTCAGTGGTTCCGGCGCCTGCCTCGCAAGCTCAAGGCCCTGAGTTCAATCCCGGTAACCACATATAATGCTGGGCATGGTGATTCACACCCAACAGCAATCAATACCACATACCACAGTGCTGGGCGTGGTGGCTCGCGCCTGTCATCCCAGCACTCGGGAGGCAGAGACAGGGGGATTGCTGAGTTTGAGGCTTGCCTGGGCTACAGAGTGAGCTCAGGGTCAGCCTGAAGTACAAAGCGAGACCCTGTCTCAAAAAAAAAAAATGTGTATTATATCTATTGACCATTACACATGTTATTTACTACTACTACTACTACTACTACTACTACTACTACTACTACTACTACCAGTACTATTGCTAATTTTTTTATTTTCCTAACAAACTTAGATATCAACCTTTTGCCAGAGTAAACATTTCACATATTTCCTTTCATTATGTAGATTGCCTCTGCATTGTACTGACTGCTTCCTTTTCCAAAATAACCAGTCAAGAAACAGCAAAGCAGTAAGCAGCAGTCAAAAGTATCCTCCTTTCTTTCTATTGTATTCTATTCAGGTTAACTTCCCTTTGGCAAATTCCACCCATGCCCAGGGTGAGACAACATTAATCTCATCATCACATAATCACAGTACCGCACACCTGATATCCAGCCACCTTCAGAAATCCTACCTATGTCCACATGAGGCTTTTGAGGCCATCTAGATACAACCCATCGCACCATTTATTTAAAATGTAACCTTTTGACAATGCATGTTCTTCATAACATTGTGAAAAATTACTAGGCTTTAGAGGCACAGATTTACTTTTAACCCCTTTATTTCTTCGGTGTACACGTCTGTTTTACCTGTAGTACTTTTGCTTTCCTTCTTTTTCCTAGTGTCAGGGATCAAAATTACGACCTTGCACATGTCAGGCAGGTGGCAGAACCACTGAGCTACATCCCTGATCCAATACTGTTCAGTATTTTTTTCTTTTCTTTCCTTCCAATAATATGCTCATTTTTTCTTTCTTTTTCTATATGCTTGTGATATATAATGTGTCTGTCATGATAAATTGGTATATTTGCATATTGCATCATGATTCTCTTTAATTGCTTCTCCTTTCTCTCATGTTTCTCTTGTCCCCAGAAACTTTCACATCTTCACAATAGCTACCTCTGTTCATCTTATTTTTAATTGAATTCTTTATTGGTACAATTTATATACATCTCACAATCACACACAATATTGGAAATTTGTACCAATATATAACACAGTCAATTCTCATTTTTTACCCATATCCCCACCCACCCACACCTCCCCACCCCCTATATACATGCATTTTTATTTTCTTTCAGAATCCTATTTATTCCTTCTCCTCATTACATCCCCACACCAAATTTCCTTTGGAAATTTCCCATTCTACAAAGACTGTCATACTTTCTAGAGCCCATTTGCATCTACAGGTGCTCATATCAAAGAGAAGATCCGGTATTTGCCTATCTGTGATCTATTGATTTCACTCATTAGCATGTCCTCCAGGTGTATCCATTTGCACAC
Organism: Thryonomys swinderianus; assembly: GCA_004025085.1. Lineage (NCBI taxonomy): Eukaryota > Metazoa > Chordata > Mammalia > Rodentia > Thryonomyidae > Thryonomys > Thryonomys swinderianus. The sequence goes on along the minus strand of PVIC010014714.1, from coordinate 8,797 downwards.
AAATGAATCAATCTTATTTTTTATTTTTATTTTAAAATTATTTATATTTTGTGTTTCTTGTGTAAAATAAATTACGCAATACTTAACTTCGTTATCCTAGTTAGCTCATTTAAAAATACGGATTAGAAGTGCTTCCATTTTCCTAAAAATAACTCAAGCTTATGCTTTTTCATAGCTAAGCAGTACTCTATTGTTCATATATACTACTTTTTCTCTTTCATTTGTTCGTAGATATGGGACACTTCCAAGATTTATCCTTTATGCGTTGTATTGCTATAAAGACAAGTATGTGTGTATCATTATATTGCAATATCTTTAACTCCTTCAGAAAGATACCCTGAAGGGGTATAGGTGAGTTAAACGGAATTTCTAACTTTATTTTATATTTTAGGAATCTCCATAGGAATTATTTCACAGTTAAAAATGCCACCAAAAATGTAAAAATATTTTTTCCCCACAACCTCATCATTTGCTGTATTTTGAGTTCTTGACAATACACATTATTTCTGGAGTAGGATGAAATCTCAGTATTGCTTAGATTTGAGTATCTTTAATGACAAAGGGAGTTGAAGACTTATTTAATAAACTTACTAGACTTTTGAAAAGTTTATATTCATTTTAATTTCTGTTTTTATTCCTATAACTTCTGAATATATTTTGCTGTAAGTATAACTGCTAATCTTTCATTGTCAGATTAACTGGATTGATACACCTAGAGAATTCTTTTTTTTTTTTTTTTTTTTTTTTTTTTTTTTTTTTTTTTTTTTTTTTTTTTTTTTGAGACAGGGTCTTGCCTTGTAGTTCAGGCTTCCTAGAGAATTCTTAAAAATTTCTCCTGGGGGTGTCTGTATGGGTAATGGAGACATGTTTTTGAATAGTTTATATGGTTTTTTTCTCCTTTTTCATTTTGAACAGTTCCCCTAATTTTCTTCCTCAGCATTATGAACTCAGCAGCTCTGCTCCACCAGTCTTCTGCCATGACATTTATGCTTTAAATCCAGGTTAGAGTAAACTGAATTTCTCCAATTCATTGAGCCAACTTAAACTTCTGCTTTTTAAATTTGTGAATGCTTTATATTTTGTCCGTACAACTAAAAATCTGAGGAAACAGAGCTTATGTATTTAGGGGGTCAGGGTTGTAGATGAGTAGGGGAATGAGAAAATAATGAGAATTAAATTGTTTCTAATACTGGTACAAATTCCCAACATTGAGTGAGATCATTATGTTTTATACAAGGTACCAATAAAGATTTTAAAAAGCTGACAAATATAGAAAATTGATGCCAGAAAAGTGGATTAATTGCTTTGGTCGTAACTGACCCATGTGATTTGGAATGCTTTGGAACTGGTTCACTGAATGAGTTTGTAAAGGTTTAGAGATAGGTGCTAATGTACTACCTGTCCTGGTGGAGTAATTTCAAGACATCACAACACTAAGAAGGTAGAATGAGTAGTACTAGCTGGCTTTAGCTAGAATTATGATGAAAACGGGGGCCCAAGTCAGAGCAGAAAAAACTGAAACAAATTTTAGAACAGAATCAACCATGTGCAAAAATTGAAAAGGGGAAAGTGTTGGAGTTATGAGTAATGAGGGGTTAAGGAAAAATGTGATGGTACCAAGAAAAGGGAAATAAAATGTATTTAGGGGGTGGGGGGTGTAGGGTGGGTAGGACCCCAGAAAAATGAGACTTACATTGTGTCATATACTGCTACAAATTCCCAATATTGAGTGTGATTATGATATGATGTGTATATACAATGAACCAATAAAGATTAAATAATAAAATAAAAAAATTGAACCCAGAAGTATGGCTACTAGATACCTAGAGGCTTAGGGTGTTTTGTTTCTTTGTTTGTTTCTTTTTTTGTTTGTTTTTCAACCTGGAAATTTGTTGAATTAATTTACTGATTTTAGTGCATTTTGGTGTAATTATTAGTGGTTTTTGTGAGAGCTCATGTACCACACCAGCATTTATTATTCTTTGACTTCTTGATGTCTGGCTTTTTGGTGTACAATGAAGTTTTAGCTGAGTTTTAATTTTCTTGAGCCTGAGATAGAGGAGAGAGGTTGTGGAGACAGCCTCTTATTGCCTAGCATAATGCAATTTCCTGGGTATAGGCATGCCAGCTGATTTCGAGCATTGGCAGCACTGATTTCATTACAGAGGACCTATCTGATATGGGGCTTCAACTCTAAAGCTTTGATTTCCTTCTCACTTCCTTCCCCAAGTAGAAGGAACCACTTTCATACTGCACTGCTTAGTGTCAAGGAAGATGAACACAGGCTACTTTTTCCTTGTCACTTTCTTCATTGCATCTTGTAATTTTACTATACAAAAATCAGGCCCTATAATCTCTGATCTAATTTCCTTGGCTTTTGTTTTTCTATGCTGATCTGTTATATGCTGGCCTATATTTTTTGTTTCTGTCTGGAGAAATCACAAGAGGATTTTATTCAGCTGTTCTCTTCTTGTTCCACCCCTTGGAGAAATTGGTTATAGTTTTCAAAGTGTCTTTAGGATGATCTTCTATTAATTCAACTAAATATACAAGCTGAAGTAAAGAAAGTGGTTATATTTTATAGCTGAAGTGGATTACAGAGATAGTTCAGTTCCTAAAATTTGAACATGATCCTCCTATTTCTTCCTTTATGGTTCTTGCTAACTCTGACTGCATTTAAATTACAAATATAGTTCAGTCTTCGGGGCAAAAAAATATATATTTTTGAAATTTTTCTTTGCTAATCCTTGGAGGTGTTTGTTAAATCTGTGTCCCTTTTAAAAAATATATTAAGACTTTGAGCTTAAAGTGTTAATTCCAAAATCTCTTCAAACAATCAGAAAGACTAAGAATAATCTTTCCTCTCATTTAGAAGTTCTGATTCTGGGTGGGAAATACTTTTATTATGGCCATTATATGATAGCTACAATGGCTTCCACCCTATGTGGAAGACAGTAGACACTCCTTGTATTATAAGGAACATCTGGAAGCAATTGTGAGACTATTATTAGTTAATCATTTGAAGATTGTCGGTAGGAAAGAGAGAACCTTTTTTATTACCAAATTAAGCATACTGTCCAGACCTATGGGAGCAATGGATGAAATTCTTAATAATGAGAAACAGATTACATCATTAATAGAAAGCTATGTAAGCATTCAATTGAATATACTTATTAATAAGGAAGTGGGTTTCCTTTTCTTGTTCTCTCTCCTTAATCTTTGACTTTTTGAATTTTAACCTCAATTTATCAAAAACTAAATCAAATATTAGTGAAGGTATACATAAGTTGCATATTATGTCTTCTTTCTGGATTTAGGTAAAACTTAGTAAATATAGTTGCATTTCTGTTACATTTTAATTCAATTAGCAAAAGTACAAAATTTGGAAATCCATTTCATAGTGGCAAGCTTAAGCCAAAAAGATATGCTTGATAATTCAGACTACAAAGTATATAGAAGAACTGTTTCTCAACATTGTATTTTTATTGTGTGTTGAGTTAATCCATGTTTGGGGTTAATGGCACTTCCAGACAGTCCGATTACTGAGGTTTTGTAGTTGTTCCAGTGACTCATAAAACATAAACATCAATCTTTTGATAATGGGTGCTTTCATTTTTTACACTAAATAGTGTGTTAAAAACTTTCAGAGTTGCAACTACATGGTCTCAGTACATCAAAGGAGAAAGTCATGCATAAATATAATTGCTTTATGAACATGCCCTATACTTGAGAAATTTCAGATACAATAAAATTCTTTCCACATAGGTCTTGAGGGACAAATGAAGCAAATCTGATATGTTATTTCCTAATTTGAGAAAATAGAAAACAAAGTTTTGATATATAAGTGACATATAGTAAAACAATGAAATCTTTAAATCTAATGTAATGACCATTCTGTAACATTTACATCAGATTAGATATTTGCTTTAATTTATACATTTTGAATTAGAAATTTTTATTGTAATAATTCATAGGATGCTGATATGTTGTTCTAACATGCCAGTAGTTAGAATCACAAAATGCAAAGGAGTTATATGTAAAATCAGACAATATTTAACTAAGTGATGAAGAGTAAAAGGAATAGCATGGTAATTATGTTTATATGCTTAGTATTATTTTGGACCCAAATAATTGTACAAATGCTACTTTATTGTAATTATCACATTTACTTAATATTACTCAATATATAATCAGTGATTAGAAACGTCAGATTAATAACTTTGAGAGATGTAGGATTTTACTGAACAATGATTTAGACAGGCAGCCAATAGGAAACAGGTTTCTCTACTTACTGTTCTTGGATTTGACAGAGGTATATCTGTATGCAGGTACTATGTGCATTGTACATTAATGTCCACTTTTCTCATCTTTGTCAGTGCATATCAGACAGACTAATGTTTATCTACCCTCATTCAATAGTCAAATTTTATATTTACTTGCATTTTAAAACTAAATTTGTCGTGTTTTCATAATAGCAGGATAAATGGACCAAATCCAGAGTTCCCAGGGTGGTGATAAGGTTGGGGTGTCAAATCAATTGTCTTTGGAATCTTCCAAGGGCAGCAGCGGAGCACACTTCCGGGTGTGAATTAGGAATTTAAATCTGTGAATTTTAAAACTTTGTGTTGTCTCTTACTATGAATAACATTGCTCCATGTCCTATTTTAAAGATTAAACTTTGTTGCTTCAGATACTAAATGTAGTGAATCAAGTATTTCAATTCTATGAATTTTGTATGTGCATTTCCAAAAGAAAGATTTGCAGCAAGAACAAAGCCACCAATAAGAAATTTCAGCTTTTTACTTGTAACGTGAAGAAATAAAATTTTCTCTGAGTTTGTGTGTGTGTATGTGTGTGACAAAGAGACAAAGAGAGCCAAAGACAGAAACAGAGAATGAGCAAAATAGAGTGAGTTTTTTTCTTGTCAAATATGTAGCTACATTTCCAGCCCTTTCATCTTTTACAAGTTGAGAGAAGCTCTCACTAAATTGCCCAGGAGTCCTCTATCTTAGACCTGCTTCACCTCCTGAAGAGATGGGATTTTTAACTTCAGATTGTAGTTAATATATTTTTATGAAAAAAACCCTGAGAATTCTTTTTTGATGGCTAGATATAGCAAAGGTTAGTTTTATGGGTAACACATACTGTATTTGGATGTGGGTAGTAACATGTCACAGCAAATGCTTTGAGATAAATAAGGACATGAGCTTAGAAAGAAATTTTATGTACTCTTTCATGTAAAATGTTTGTGAATTTGTTTACCAAGTTGATCTGTACTCAGTTAAAAAGGTTTTGCTTGTGCAGATAAATAACACTTGTTTTAATTGTTTTAGCCTGTTTTCATGGGAAAATAAGTGGGTTTAGCATATATCAATCTTCAGAAAGCAAGGTTAGATCCAGATGAGGTGGATCACTAAATATTTCATTGACAATGCAGCATTTGTGCTGGTTTTTGAAATTTAAAGGGGATTAGGCAAAAGGCATAGGAAAATATATATTTTTTAAATTAATTGTTTGTATTGGTACACTTTATATACACATCGTGATCACACTCAATATTGAGAATTTGTGCCAGTATAAGACCTGAGTTAATTCTCATTTTTCTCATTCCCTTACCCACCCTACAAGCCCCCCACACCCTACATATATAAGATACTTTTTCCTTTTCTATCATCACATTTTTTCTTTCCCCACATTACTTACCCTTGTCCCCATTTACCTTTTTCTATTTCACAATATCTATCATATACTCTATAACTCATTTATATTTTCAGTTTTTCATGCCAGAGAAATATGGTATTTACAAATGTGTGACCTATTCATTTCACTTATGAATATGTACTCACAGTACCTCCATTTGAAAATAAATGACTTAATTTATCATTCTTCATGGCAGAGTAATACTCCATCTTATAAAAAAACCCACATCTTCTTTATCCAGTGCCAGTTGATGAGCATATGGATTGTTTCCAAGATTTAGCTATCACCAACTGAGCTGTTAAACACATGGGTGAACATACGTTGCTGTGATATGAATCTTGTAATCTTTTGCGCTTAAACCTAGCAGGGAATAGCAGGATCAAATGGGACTTTTTATGATTAAAAAAGTGGAAAGAAGACTAAAGTAATCCAAGTAATGTCAAAAAAGCCATAAAAAATAGGTGTTAGAAGTGTTTAAAAAATAGGCAGTGTTGTCAGAAAGCCTGAGAAAAGTGACTCTACTTGCCATTGAAAAACTTGAAACCCTGCTGCCTCATTTTCCCGATACTGCATGAACACACAGGAGATTCACTGACCTTAGAACCATGCTGATGTCATTTCTTCCCCTTAATTAATTAATTCCACCCACCTTTGTCTTTCAGTACTAACTAAATGACAACATTGTGTATTCCTTCATCACTAAGTAAACAGGAATTACCATGGTCATCACCATGCCAGGCAAGAGGGTAAGCCTTATGTGGATTTAAGCAGATGCAATGCTGAGTTCATAGCACCTAATATGTTCTCAAAAATATTTAAAAAATGATAAAAGGTTCCTATCCTCAAAAAACTTGTCTTGTATGAAAGAGTCTATGAAATTTCTATGTAAGCTCATGTTATTATCTAAAAGCATTTGCGGTAACTTGTTATTACCCTCATGGAAATGCAAATGTGATACCCTTGATATGCTTCATGAAACAGACTGGCCAGCAGGAGAACTGGTCAAGCCATTGTTTTATTCTCTCATCAGTTAAGAATATAGTTCTTGGGACCGGAGATTTAGCTCAGCGGTTCCAGCGCCTGCCTCGCAAGCGCAAGGTCCTGAGTTTGACACCCGGTAACCATATACAATGCTGGGCATGGTAACTCACACCCACCAGCAATCAATACTACATACCACAGTGCCAGGCATGGTGGCTCACGCCTGTAATTCCAGCACTCGGGAGGCAGAGACAGGAGAATTGCTGAGTTCCAGGCTAGCCTGGGCTACATGGTGAGCTCAGGGCCAACCTGAACTACAAAGTGAGACCCTGTCTCAAAAAAAAAAAAAAAAAAGAATATAGTTCTTTCTCCCTGTGAATTTAAGACAAATATACCATGTATACCAAATATGTCCAGGAAAATGTTTTAAAACAAAATATTGGATATGTCTGTTGATGCTGAAAAACCTTGAAAAATATGGAGACTGAGCAACTACACAAGACCACTGGAATCAATTAGCATGGCCATTGGTGACTTTGAGATACCAATTTCAATAAGTTGGTAAACACATGCATAAGATCAAAGAGCGAAAGATATGGAAAAATTCATTCTTGTTTAATCACACCCATATACTTCCACAATTCATGGTAGTATACAAAACATGCAATAGAAGGGTGTGGTGGCTCACGCCTGTAATCCCAGCACTCAGGAGGCAGAGGAAGGAGGACTGCTGAGTTTGATGCTCATCTGGTTTACATAGTGAGCTCAGGACCAGCCTGAACTACAAAGCAAGACCCTGTCAAAAAAAAAAATTTGCAGTAAATACCAGAATACTTATAGGAAGAACCAAGTTAAAGACATCTCACTCAAAAACTTTCTCAATGTTCTATTAAGACAAAATAAGACAGATTTTAAAACTTCAGTATTGTAATAGTATAGCACACTTTTAAATTTATTAATCGCAAAATACATTAAATGTAATACACAAATATATAACTATATAATACATAAGTAGTTAAGAAACATATGCTATATAAAAAACAACATATTAATTAAAAATGTAATCTAGAGAAAGACCCAAAATTTGTGGAGTTTAACTACAAAAAAGTGTCACACAGAATGAGGCTGAAGTGCTCATAACACAGGAAGGGTTAAGGTACTATAGGGTTTGACATATGTGCAAATGTGTGTCTTACATATTTTTCTGTGACTAGGTTTAGCTGGGTATAGTTTTCTGGTTTTAGTGATTATTGTAGAAAAAATTATAAAAATTCCAAATTCTATATTATGCTCATTCTTTCTTAATATATTAATATTTTGGAAAATGACCATGTTTTTGAAACAAGCACTATAGCATCATTGACTGTAGGTGTTAAGAAATGTGGCAACTTTGACAGTAGAAGAAGGAAATGAGAAATAAGGGTTGGAAAAATGTCAAGAGAATGACAACTTTAGTGTTTAGAATTAGAAGAGACCAAATTTAAAAATACATAATTGATAAGTCCTTGAAAGACCCTCTCCAGCAAGATTTGTGTTCTGTCAAAAATCAAAGCTTAAATTGTAGCAAGCACTTTAATGATTGCACATAAAAGACATAAAAAAATGCAGATACAGCATCACAGTTCTTTCTAGAAGTTCTGCCTCCCAACCTCAGCTGTCACCCCACTGTTAGTCTAAGCAAATTCACTCCTGCAACAGAAAAGTACCTATATTAAAATATTGAAACTTTTTTCAGAACTTTAGTTCTCTTTATGAAAATGTTTTTTTCTTTCTCACTTTGTATCAGAGGTGCTAAATATTGACAAGTTTAGAACATGTGAATTAACAAGAAAGATATACTGAGGTTTTTTTTTTTATTCGAGGTGTTTTTTTTTTTCCACTCAGCTTCCAGATCTGTTTGGGCAAGAATATAGAATGCTATCTTTCCCACATTGAAAGCTCTTCTGGTTTCTATTTTAAGAAGAACACGAGACTTAATATATGTAGTTAAAATGTAGGTGGATAGTTGTTCAAGCCTGTAATCTCAGCACTCGGGAAGCAGAGGCAGGAGGATTGCTGAGTTTGAGGCTTGCCTGGGCTAGATAGTGAGCTCAGGACCAGCCTGAACTACAAAGTG